>JAMKCH010082734.1:0-18541 GCA_023653785.1 Ophioderma brevispina | reverse complement strand
TTATTTTAACCAATATTAATTAGGCAAGTGTCAGTACAATGGGGGGAAGAAAGTCTCAATAAATAAAGTCCCACGAAACGACAGATAAGTACGCGGATCCGTAAACAGTTCCAGCCCAAGAAATGAATATTTTCTATGACATAAAAACTATGAATCTAAATCCCCTGCTAAAAACGAAGAAATTACATTACATGAGTATTTGTGTTTTAAAGTTCCAAAGATTGCAAAATTTGGAAGCTGGATGGAAATGACCGACCAAGCTAACTTTCCGGGTTTGGAAAAAGGCATTTTAGATATGAGTCCGCACAGTTTTTAATTTAAAATTTGTTTGGGAGATATTAGAAAAAACTCCGTTGACGGTATTTATGTTTTCTTTTTCTTACCCATTTTTTGATTTGTTGATGCATGCCAAGCGGTCCATTTATAGTGCGCTTTTTAGACAAGGATGCGCAATCAGTGTTTAATTGTGTTAAATTTAATGTAGATGATCAAAGGATCCATGTCCTATCGCCGTGCTATCGGGCAAGGTTTTAATGTCGAATTTTAAGCACCTTGGATGGTGAATGTGCACTGAATGAATAACAATTTATCTGTTGTAATTGTATTTCAAAAACCAATTCGGAGATGCCTTTTCAAACGAAAGTATTCAATAACTTTTAATTCGGGAAGTGAGTACACAAAGGAACGGGACGCAATTTGCTTAAAAATCCAGGCCCGTTGGTGCCGGATTTTTTCTTGTATTAACAGGCGCCAAACCTGAGAACCCTGTAGGTAACAATCGCCCGGGCCCGAGCTAAGGGAAGGCTGCTCTCGATACGATTATGGTTAGGGTTTAGGGTTAGGTAAATGCTCAAACTGCCAGTTTTTCCTCTCACTCATTAACTGTGTAATCCCATTGGCAGAAGTTGAAATGGCATGCATGATCGCAAACTGCGATATTTGCATAAGGGTGTTGATGGAAGTTTCTAATTTTTGCAGGGAAAGAAGATAATAACGACTTATGCTACAGTGACAACAAAATTTCCACAGTTGAGTGATCAAAGATTCGGGAGCAAGTCCTGATACTCACAGCCACCAATTTTTTTGAGCCACCCCTGTATGCGCTCAAGTTGCTGATTAGCTCCGAGCGAGGGGAGTCGAAGCACCCAGCAGCGCACCCAGATAAAGAGGCAAATGGGACGGAACTAGATTGGATTTCGCCAAATTCATTAACTGTCTGAGTACCAGGTGTGTTGTGATAGAGCGCCATCTCCGACGACTCGGCCTACAACAAGCCCAATAGTCAGGGTATGACGTATTCCCCCGTTTCCGGTGAGGAGCGATCCCACCGCCTTCACCACTCGAGTGAAAACGCGTGGTGCGGTCGAAAGACCGAAGGGTAAACAGCTGAACCTGTAAGCTTCGTTCTGAATTTGACCATGCAGGAAACCGCTAAAATCCTGATGAATAGGACAGCAGGTATGCCATCTTCAGATTCCAACGTGACATGGTAACCACTAGCCCTTGATTGGGGTTAGCAACGGAGTAAACGGTCTCATCCAGCATCCTTTGGCCAGATGACTCTGTTCAATGAATGAGATGAGTCAGGATAGGGCGCCAATCCCCGGGCATTTTGGAGCAGAGAAGAAGCTCGACAAAAACCGTTTGTGTTCACACTGATTGGGATAATGCGACTTGGACACTAGAGATATGACATTCCTCCAGTAAGCTGTCTCTGAGCTAAATGTATGAACGGTGAACTGCTACCGAATGAGCCGGTAGGAGGGATAAGGAACTCTAGGCGGTAACCACGACGAAACTGCGTCGATACCCACACGTCCGTGATGGAATCCACCCATTTGTCTGAGAAACAGAAACTATGGAAATTCGGCCCGCCGCCCACGGGAGGGACTCTGTCCCATGGGTCGGAAGCAGCCGGAGGATATATATAAAATAAAGCTGCAACAGGTCGAACTCCGACACTTACAATACCTCTTCTGCTGATTCCCACCGCCCTCTGGGCCTTTTGGTATAGCGCAATGCGGTGAATGAACGAAGACTTGGATCCAGAAGATTCATGCCCTTGTTTCTGGACCTCCACCTGCTTCTTATCTTCTTGGAATGCCAGTAGAAGAGAAAGGGGCCACTCCCTTAGCCTGAAGGAGAAGAGCCAGCATGTCTTGGCTGATGACGGATGCGCAGGTGCTGCCACATTAGTGGCTCTACGGCGCTTTAGCAGATTCACCCTTCAGAGGCGCCATCGACTGAATGCCAGTTCCGCTTCATTCCGGACCTTGCGGCAGGACGGTTCTGTCTTGCAAAAGGTTTCACGCAATAGGGTCCCCCCGACTGATTAAAGGGCATTCACGCAACTTCATCGCGCAAAATCCGCCTCCTAGGCTACCTTAAATGCATGCAAGAATTCTTCTCCGGCGTAGGGAACTGACTAGAGCCAAAAGAATTGACTCATGGAATTGGCAATTGCCATCTCAGAATCATTTGAGAAGGCACTGCATCATAAGAGAGAGTAGGAATCTCCCTCGCCATTTGTATTGCTAGCAACGTAAACAGTGATTGAGCAAGGTCACTGAAATGACCCAGCCGAAGCTGCACCCGAAATGTTCATCGAGCGACTAAGTTCTCCTCCAAAAGGGAGCCAAACCGTACCCTCAGGAGGACCGACGAACGGAACCGACGCGGAGGGTTGCCTGAATCTTCTCATCAAGGGAACAATTGAGGAGAGACTCAAAGTCATCCTCGGGGACCCGGAAGGAGGTGGAAAAGTGACCCAAAGGACGAAAAATCAACCTGGAAGACACAGTATTTTAATTAAAATTGTGTTTGGGAATTAGAAAAAAACCCGTACGTGTTATTTAGGTTTTCTTTTTCTTTACTTTACACCCTACCCATTTTTTGATTTTGTTGATGCAATGGGTGCTCATATCGGTCCATTTATAGTGCGCTTATGGCGCAATCAGTGTTTAAATTGTGTTAATTTACTGTGATTCAAAAGGATATCCATGTGGCGATCGCCGTGCTATCGGGCAAGGTTTTATGTCGGCATTTTAATCACGGTGGTAATGTGCACATAAATAACAATTTATGTTGTGTAAATTGTATTGCAAAACCAATTCGGATGCCTTTCAAACGAAAGTATTCAATAACTTTTTATTCAGGGAATGATTACCCAAAGGACCGGCGGGGCGCATTTGCTTGCTTTAAAAAATCCAAGCGCACCGGGTGCCATTAGACATTTAACCTGTCTTACCGAGCGCCAAAACCTGGGAACACTGGGTACAAATCCCGCGGTGCCGGCTAGGAAAGGCTTGCTCTCGTACGATTTATGGTTAGGGTTAGGTGAAAATCTCAACTCCAGTTTTTTCTTTCCTCTCACATCCGTAACTTTGTAAATCCCATTGGCAGAAGTTGAAATGGCATCATCTTGCATAACTTCCGAATTAGCTAAGGTTTGTGGAATGTTCTAATGTTTTGCATGGAAGAGATAACTGACTATGCTACATGCTTTGCCAACAAAATTTCCACAGTTGAGTGATCCCTAAAGAGGGCGCAAGTCATGAAAATCACAGCACAATTTTTTTTGAGACACCCTGTAATGGCCCGATCAAGGTTGCTGATTCGCTCCGGCGAGGGAGTCGAGCACCCAGATACAGAGGCAACTGGGACGGGACTAGATTGGATTTCGCCAATATCCCATAACTGTCTTTGAGTCCATGTTTTTTTATATAGCTCCATCTCCGACGACTATCGGCTACACAGCCAATCGTCCAGGTAGACTAACCCCCGTTTCGGATGATCGATCCTACCGCCTTCACCACTCGAGTGAAAACGCGTGGTGCGGTCGATAGACCGAAGGTAAACAGCGGAACCTGTTAGCTTCGTTCTGACTTTGAAACTGCAGGAGAACCGCTGAAATCCTGATGACGGACATGCAGGTATGCATCTTTCTGATCCAACGACGGCCCCTAGCCCTTGATTGGGGATTAGCACGGCCGTCCAGTTCTCCCTCAGAATCACTCTTTGGCCTGATGAACTTGTTCAATGACTTGAGATTCAGGATAGGGCGCGCATCCGCCGGGCAATTTTGGGAGCACGAAAGAAGCTCGCCAAAAACCTTTTGTGTTCACTGATTGGTATAATGGCGCCCTTGGGCCCCATAGAGATCGACTTCCCCTCCAGTACAGAAGCTTGTCTCTGAGCTAAATGAATGAAGTGATGGTACCGAACTGAGGCCGAGGAGGAGAATGTGAACTCTAAGGCGGTAACCCACCACTACTAACGCGCGCATACCCACACGTCCGGGCGGAATCCACCCATTGTCTGAGAAAATATGGTTCGGACGCCACTGGAGGGACTCTGTCCCATGGGTCGGAAGCAGCCGGATGAAAGCTGCAACCGTCGACCTCCAGACCCTCAAAATCTCTTCTGCTGATTCCCACCGCCTCCCCACCTCCCCTCTTGGGCTTTGGTACTTAGCGCTCTGCGGTGAAAGACGCCTTGGATCCAGAGACTTCCTGCCCTTTGTTTTCTGGACCTCCCTCCACCTGTTTCCTTCTCTTCTTGTATGCCCGTAGAAGAGACAGGCCACCTCCCTAGCTGAGGAGCAAGAGCAGCTGTCTTGGCTGTGACCTGCTGCCATTTTGCTGCCACATTAGGGGTCTTACGGCTCTTTCTATCAGTTCACCCTTTCCTATTCGCCACTCGACTGATCAGTTTCCGCTTCATCTTCCGACCCTTGCTGGGCCAGATGACGACTGTCTTGCAAAAGGGTTCCCCGTATAGGGTCGACTGATTCAAGGGGCACTTCACGCAACTTCATCGGCCAAATCCCTCCATATGGCCTTAAAAATGCTGCAAGCATTCTCGCGGCGTAAGGAGACTGACCTAAGAGCCAAACGAATTGACTCATGGACTTGGCAATTGGCCATCTCAGAATCATTTGAAAGGACGTTGCTCATAAGAGAGATTTCGCAATCTCCCTCGCCACTTGTATTGCCTACAACTCAACAATGATTGAGCAAGGTCACCTGAAATGACCCCAGACGAAGCTGCGCCAGGAAATGTTCATCGAGCGACCTAAGTTCCTCTCCAGAAATGGGAGCTATCTCAGGATTCGACGAACGATAACCGACGGGATGTGTTTCTGATTCTTCATCCATCAAGGGAACATGATGATAGACTCAAGTCATCCTCGGACCGGAAGGAGGTGGAAAAGTGACTCAGAGGACGAAAAATCCACCTTGAAGACAGCAAATACTCAAAAGAGGATGTACTCCACGACGGCTCTCGAAGCTAGTACTTCCTTCTCTCCCGACCACGAGCCTGACCTCCCGCTCCATCCCCAGCTCCCGGGAATTGATAGGATGAGGAGGACCCCATCCAGGATAGCCTTGAGACGGGTAACCCTGGGTGCCCCATACTGCCATGCATACCCTTGAGCATACTGTGGTCCTGGGCCAAACTGACCAAAGTAATTGCCCGATGGCAATGAAGGACGAACGCCTCTCCATTGGCTATTCAAGTCCCAATCCCCCTCCCCTGCGAAACATCAGCACGACCTTTACTGGAACTCGCTTGGGAAGGTGACCACAACACCTTCTCATGTGAATTACCGACCACCCCTCCCGCCTTGAGGGATATGAGACGGTACACTCTGCGTAACTGGTTGCCCTCAAACATAAGGCTCATCACGGCCTTGTAAAATACTAATCGGCTGGGCAGTGACAATGCCACCTGCCTGTGTATACAGAGGGCATCGACCGAGGTCGTTTCTCCTACCCAAGGGGGTGAAACGCATTTCAAACCAGTCGTCCGTGCTGGGCGCTGCATTTGAATATTGCATGGAATAATTATTTGGGTGCTTGTATACACACATGTCAATTCGATACAAAATACATCCGCCAAATACATTTGTTGGATGTTGGGTGCTATGCGGGTTAAATTTTGTCCACACAACGCATGAAAATGACACATCGCAGTCGTCTTGATTTAAAATAAAAAAACCACCGCCCTCAAGGTTAATTACCATCTTTTCACCTAAGCGGCGCTTGCATTATGAGCAAAAAGAGTATCTGAGTCAAATTATCCAGGTACACTATTATTACGCCTGGCCACCTCGAACACATAACTTAATTTGTATCACTACCCACTATAATAACCGATTAGTGTATATGCAAAGCGGACCCACATATGTGGAAGACGCGGAGGCAGCCATTGCTTTCTATTGTTTACTCTAAAGGTTTTTCTTTCTTATTTCCTTGTGGTCGTCAAAACATGCGAGACGGTGAATTTCTAAAAGATTACGTAACGTTTTTGCCTCTCTATCTATATAAACCTCTTTTGGTTCTCCAGAGCAAAAGGATTGAATAGAATCAATAGAGCGATTGACCAAAGAGTGCAACCCTGCCATTGTTGTGCGGAAGCATGACTAAGCGCTGGCACAATAAGGCTGAGGACTCAAGGTTTTGAGGTCTGACCTCGACTCAATAGGTCTCTAAGCACACTCTGAAGTGGCGGACCAGACCCCCCTGTATGGGTTTGATAGAGGGTCGAGTCAGATAGCCCCAGTATTATTAAACACCCCCGGGGTGCTTACAACCAGACTGAGCTGGGCCAGTTGCCAAATCCCGAGGCTATTGAGGCAACAACCCCCGTCACTGAACCTAAAAGGGACATTGAAACAGCCTTTGATATCTAAGGTCGAACCTCTTGGGAACGTGGCTCCCCCCCCCCCCCTCAAGCGAGGAAGACTTGGTTTGACAATATCCAAAGTAGTGTCCTGCGTGCTTCCTCAAAGGGAATTAACAGCACGTCCTTAAGTGCTGATCTCCTCCAAAGAAGCCCCGGGGGAACCACTCTCACTCCCTGAGGATGAGCCGAACCCACGGTCGTCCTCAAAACCTGCCGAAAAAAAAACACGGGGAACTACCCAAAGCGTGCGGGACTTTCGACCCCCGCCGTGGCCAGGGGGATAACCCGCACTAAGAGTGACTTTCTCACGGGATACCATGCAACGTCCTTGTGCTGAATCTCCCTCAAAGAGCCACCGTGGAAAACCACTCTCACTCCCTGAGGAGGAGCAGAATCCAAGGTGTCCTCAGACCCCCGCCGAAACGGGTAGAACACCCAAAGCGTGTGACGTCGACCGCCCCCGCCGTAGCAGGGGGATTAACCCGCACAAGAGGGATTTTGACCCCTGGTAAAAAACGGGAGATAGCCCTCTGGGGCCCTCCCCACACAGCCCGAATGCGTGGGGCGACCTGGGCAAGATGGAGCAGGGGGAACCCCACACCAGTGCCCAAAAACCCGTACCAATGTAGAGACCCGGTAGGCGGGGGTGGGAGCATGATTAATATATCTGCACGAACCGTATCCATCAATCCCTTGATACCACAGAACTCAATTCCTCGTCCCCCTTGGCCTCCGAGGAAGAGGCGACAGCCGGATGATCAAGTACGACCTTGCCCGATCGATCACGAGAGTCTGCCCACAGGCTACGACCACCATCTTTATCATTTTTTTCTTACTACCATCTCCCCTTGACCTTTAGGTTCTCGGAACGAGACCCACCCTGCCGCCGCACAAGCTTGTTCCCAGGCATCCCAGTGGAACAGCACTAAAGCTATACCCAGGGGGGACAACAGGGATTGTTCGAGAACAAGAAACGACACACAGCCCAAAGGGAATGGGGAGTTCATCAAATCACTTTGCCCGCGCATTAGGACAAACAGCCATGAGACAATAAAAAGGAATATAACAGCGCCAAAGGTCTATAGTAACGAACAAAATGTCGCGGCACTCACGACAGCGGTAGTTGGTGGAAACTAAACTAACAACGTACTCTCTGTTTAAAATTCCCAAAGTACCATTAAACAATGTAACAGTAACCAGACTAGGTTTAACATACATACCACACTAAGGTTCATAAAAAAGGGTGCCAAATTCTGCACAAACAAACGCCATGTTTGGGGGGGGACAAAAGGAACCAAAAATCGCCAGAAAAAGTCCAAAAACCGGCGCAAATAGACATAAACGTAGTCCCAACAGTCCCTATCAATTTTATAACCTATTGGTGGCTGTGGTTCAAAATGATCGGAAGCATGTCCGGAGGAATTTGTAGAGCAAATAGTGTATTTTTGGCCTAGGACAATGAGTTTGCAATCATTTCTCATACATCTAAGAATGAAATTACTGTACCTCCTACTAAAATATCATATGAATTCTAAAATAGTCTGTGAGATTTCCTTTTATTCCGCTGAAAAACCTTTCATGCGGACGGAATCGATAGAAATGGGGTTTCTCTACCGTACGAAAGTACTTTTTTATGTTTTTTTAAAAATCGAAATTAAAAAGAGGAAATGATTCTATTAAATTACCATTTACCCACTGGATAAAATTGAAACAACAATCACTCATGACTCCAAATAAGTAACCAAATGTTAATTTAAAACCATCGCTGCTCCCCTTAAGCGCCCTCTTCAATGGGGCATGTCTGACGATCAAGCACAATGTTTGACTGAATGGAAATGTTGACATTTTAATAATCGACTCTGCTCTTGTGTATTAATTTTGTACTGTCTAGTAACTCCGGATATTAGCTTATTAGTTTTGGTATATATCAGAACTGTTAAGTGCTTTTTGTTCATTTGATGCAGCCAAACATTGGTCAAAATTCTGTCCGACATGCCTGTTTTTTTCCATCCGTCCGACTGATTTGGTATAGAAAACAAGAAAATTGCACCATCAGTAGTCCTGGTTTTTGAAAAATTTCATTGCTTTGGGCATGCTAAAACTATAACATTGTTATCTTCAAATTGAACCATTTAAAAATAATTGCCACACTATTTGGGTATGTTTTTATATGCAATGAAATCTGGTAAAATTCCCTCCGACATGCGTTCCAACGTCCAACATGTTGCATTTTTAAAATGTGTAACTATTTCTCAACAAACCTTTTGATATGATGTTTTCTCCTCTAAAACCTTTTTTCCTATTTCTTTGCTTCATTAGGTCCAAAGAATTCATAAAAAATTTCATTTGCCAGTCAAAGAGACCAAGAAATCGATCAAGTCTGCCAATTCAACAGCTTTGTCCCACAAAAATTGGCAAAAATGTGAAAAAGTTTGTTTTTCACAAGCTGTTTCCTCAAGAGGTGAATTCCTTATGTAGGAAAATTGTGATTTGCACTTTTCTGGTACAAGCTTCATTGTTCTTAATGATCCATGTTTTTAATGCACTGGAAATGGCCCAAAAAAGAAAACTTTAAAGAGCACTCGTTTGTTTAAAAACGCTGTCGGAACGGATTAACATAACATGTCGGACGGAAAAAAAATCTTGCCCCTTTTACTCTAATAAAATAAAGCTAGTCTTTAAAAACAATCACTCCAGCTAATATTTCATTAAATCATGGATTACTTGACAGAAACATTTTTTAATTGAAATTTTATGTTTGTGTTTTGTAGACAAACTTTTAAGAATTTTTGACCATTCGGATCGGACGGAATTTTTTTTTGTTTAATAATTTTTAATTATATTAAAATAAAGCTAGAATTTAAAAACTTAAACATTTTGAATAAAAACATGCTCTAATCATTCATGTAAGTGTCAACTTTTATATCAAAAGGTAATGTTAATTAACATTAATCTTTGATGTTCTTCATGTGATTATTATTTGTTGGTTGAAATTCCGTCCGACATGGGCGGAAATTTGAGTACCTGTAAAAATTAAAGCATTAAAATAGGTGTAACGACATTTTTTATTTTTTTTTACTTTATTTTGTGTGACAGACAACATTCAAATCATTCAAAATAATGACCTAAACACATTCTAACCAAGAAATTTTAAAATTCACATACTTTGGTGACACATTTTTGAAACACATCCTGGTAGAGCAGCTAGCAATTAATGTCTAACACCCTTCAAACCCCCTCAAAAAAAAAAAAAAAAAATCTACTAGAAAGACACCGGCCGCCCCTCTTTGGCGGTCAGAAATTTAAAGGGGGCGAGTATAGTGCGGGGTGGCCCAACCTGCCTTTCATGTTGGGTGCCGGTTTGAGGTTAGTGATTTGTTAAATTAATGAATTAGCCGCTTCCTATCTGAGAGGTGGCTCTTTCCTTCAGAAAGATGCAAAGTAGTTATCATCTATGCTCAATGTAAGCCAGTAATATCCGCGATAATCTGAAATTTCAGTGTTTTTAAAAAATTTCTTATTTTTTATGGTTTTGGGAAAAAAATGAATTTACGAACAACAGATTTTTCCAATTTTTAGTATAAAATGGGTGCTGTCAATCATTTCAGTCCTGTATCTATGAGTATGAACCACCTTAAATGTATTTATTTCTTTAACCTAAATATACCAGATACAATAACTTTTTAATAACTTACAACTCAACTTGAATCTATGCAGTTATCTAGATGGTGCTTTTGAGTTTCAAATTTTACTTTCTGATTTTCCACGAATTTATGTAACGTCCATGACGTTTTGTCATAATTATGCATATTAATGTACCTGTGAACAAAATACTAATTAGAATATGCTATCGAGCGTCATGACGTTACCATCATGTACGTTACGTCATGGACGTTACACATTAAACCCAACACCCTGTAAATTGGTATTATGTGTGTTTTGTTATGGTAATGTTAAATAACCATGTTTTTGATGTCATAGAATCTATTCTTGAAGTTTCCATGTACATTTTGATAATTAGAATTCTTAAAATGACCCTTTCTGGTCAAAATTTGGGGCACGAGGCTCTTTACATAATTCTCGAACTTTTTTAAATACGCTACCTTCCAAGGGTAACAACTGGAAAAGATACTCATAATTTTTTTACCTGCTCAGAAGTTTCATCACCCTTCCTATCCTTTAGTTTGTGAGTAGGCCTACAGTTTAATTATTTCTGGAAATACTCCCCATTGAATTGTACAAGGCAAAGTTCAGTGAACCCTGTTCTTTCAATAGGCTGTCCTTGCCTTTCAGTGAAGTTCAGAGAAAAAAAAAAAACAAAACTAATAAAGATACGATGCTCAAATTTAGTGAGCATGTCACATATTTGGTTATCTTTATAGTGGTATATGTGAGAGTAGGTTGTGTCAAATCGTGTGTGAAAAAAACATAAACAAGCGTGCTCGAATCCACAAGTCTCGCCCTGCTTTCGCGCAATAGCTGTAAGACAAAGAGCAGCAGACCAGATTGCATTGTATGAATACAGGGTTTTCCCCAAGTTTTTGCAAGTCAGATACAGTGGAGGATTGCAGATATTCTCTCCCCAACACCCCACTCTCTCACCCACACCCCACCCCCTCCTCACCAACACCCCGCACCAGCCCACCCCCTCCCCCAACATCCCGCAACACCCCACCCACTCCCCAACATCCCTCCACATCCCCCCCTCCCCAACACCCCCGCAACCCCCAACACCCCACAACACCCCAACCACCGCTTCACACACCACCCTGCACACGCCCACCCCTCCCCAAAACCCCCCACACCCCACCCCCCCCTCCCCACTACCACCCACCCCTCACCACCCCACCCCCTCCCCAACACCCCTCCACCCACAACCCCTTCCCCACCCACCCTCCCCCCCACACCCCTCCCCCCAACCCGCAACCACGCCCCCACCACCCCTCCCCAACCCCCCCGCTACCACCCCACCCCCTGCCCCCCCATCCCTCCCCCCCCCCCCTCCCCCCCCTCCCCACAACCACACCCCGCCTCGCCCCGCACCTCGCCTTCCCATCACCCCCCACCCTCTCCCCCCCGGCCCCCCTTCCCCCGCCCCACCCCACTCCCTCCGCCAACTCCGCTATCACCCCCCCCCACTTCCCCTCCACCCTCCCCCCACCCCCTTCCCCCCCTCCCGCCCGGCCTGCCCTGTCCCCCCCGCCCGCCGCCCTTCCCGCCACACCCCTCCCCGTCGCCATAGGCTACCTCCCTCCTCGGGGCCCCCCCCCCGCTGATTGTCGCCCCTCCGCCCTCCCCCCTACCTCCCCCCCCTCAGCGCCCGTCCCCCCAGGCGCCGCTTCCCGGCTGGACGCTCCCACGTCGCCCGCGCTGAGTCCCGCTCCGCCCCCCTCCCCCCCCCCCGCAGGGCTCCATCCCGCCACATTAGGTGAAGGGAGGCCGGGGATTGTAAAATGAGAGCAAGTTATAGTTAATCCCTTCCCGCCGTCACATCCCCCACCACCTCCCTCCCCCTCGGCCGCCCCCCGCCCGGCCTGATCCGTCCCCCCCCCACCCGCCGCATCCCCCCCGCGGTCCCGTGTCCGCCCCCCACGCCCCCCTCCCTTCCTCCCCCCCCTGCATGCCTCCTATCCTCCTTCTCTCCTCCCCGTCTCCTCCCCCTTCTCACGTTCTGCCCCCCCCACCGGCCCGCCCCGCCCCCTTCCACCCGGTGGTCATTCTCCCCGCCTCCCCCTGCCCTTCACCCTCCCCCCAGGTCCCCCCCGAGCCCCTTCCTCGCCCCCCCCCACCCCGGCCCCAATGTGTCCCCCCCAAGGGTTCCCCCCCCCGCGTCCGCCTGCCCCACCCCCGTCATTTCCCCCCCTCGCTGCCCCTCCTCCCCCTCCCCTCCCATCGCCCCCCCCCCTCCCTGCCCCGCCTTCCCCGCCCCCTCCTTTCTTCCCGTGGCCTCCTTCTCCCACGTGGCCCTCCTCCCCCCCCCTTCCCCCCCTCCTCCCGCAATGTGACCCCCCCCTCTTGGCCCCCTCCCCTCTGTGCCACCTCCTCACCCCACCCCCATCTCCAACACCCTGCAAACAACCCCCCCCCCTCCTAACATCCCGCAACAAAACCCCATCCCCCTCCCTAACATACCCCGCCACAACCCCATCCCCCCCCCCACACCCCGCAAACACCCTAAACCAACAAACCCTGACCACCATACCCGCCCCACACGCCTCCCAACCCCGCCACAGCCCTACCCCCCTCCCCTCACCCCTCACCACCCCCTTCCCAACCCACCCCCCCACCCCCTCCCCAACCCCCCTTCCACGACGCCCACCCCCCCCGTCCCTCACACTCTTCCACGCCCCACCAACCCCCCCCCCCCCCTCGCCCAACCAACCCTTGCTCCCCAAGCTCCCACTCTCCCTCTCCCCATCCACACCCCTCTCCCCAAAGCCCCATTACCCCTACACCCCCTCACACCCACACCCCCGCCAACGCACCCCCCCTCAACACCCTATCCCCTCCCCACATCCCCCCCACACACCCCCACCCCTCCTCCCACAACACCCCACGTCACCCCACCCCCCTCCCCACACCCCTCATCACAACATTCCCCCCCTCCCCACCATCGCCAAAAACTTAAAAACCCCCCCAACACCCCTCAATACCCCCACCCCCCCCTCCCCAACCCCCCCCTCAATAAACCCAAGGGCCTCAAACCCATCCCCCTCTCTAACTACCCACACCACAACAGAACCCCTCACACTTACCCACCCGCTCCCCAACCACCCCCTCAAAACCCCACCCCCCTCCGCAACACCACACCCCACACCCACCCCCCGCCTTACACCTAGACCATTTCCCACACGCCTCACCATCCCATACTCCGCTCACCAAACATCCTCCCCCCACCCACCCAACCCCCCTCCCCTCCCGCACACCAAGGCCTCCCCCCGGTGACGCCCCCACAATCCCTCCCCCCCCCCAACGTTCCTGCCATCACCCCGGCACCTCTCCCCCCCCCTATCCCCCCCGACTCCCACCTACCCGGCCCCCCGCCCCCCCGCTGCCCCTCCTGTCTCTCCTTCCTGCCACGCATCAGCCCACCCTCCTCGGAGGGGCGACCTCCACACGCCCCCCAACCCTCCTCCCCCCCCCGTGCCCTTCCCCCCCCCCCTTTCCCCCCCACCCCTCCCCACGCCGCCAACCTCTCTCGCTCCTCCCCCCCCCCCCCTCCTTCCCGTCTTGCCAACCACCCCACCTGCTCCATGTTACCCCAAGACCCCAGAATTTTTTGCTATTTCCAATGTACCGTTTCAGCGATAGATCAATTTACGCATATTTAAATTAGATAATTGCAATCAACAAAATGCCCCGTTAATTTTGGCCCTATGCACTTTGACCTAACATGATCACACAAAAGATTGTGCAGACTATTCTTTCATGTATCAAAGGATTTTGCCTATCCGATGTAACCGTTTCGCAATAACACAAGAAACCGCCATTATGGCCTATTTAATTCTCATTTTGCATACCTAAGCCGCAACTATCACTACTTTCAAATTGGCAAAAAAGATGTGTCACCATACAGGCTTTCATTCAGTGAAGGCATTTTTTGTATCCGATGTAACCGTTTCAAAATATAAGCAATTACGAACGCAGATTTATGCATATCAATTAGTTTTATTATATTTGTCATAACCTCAGTAACGGCCAACCTCCACACATACTCCCAAAATCTAATCAGGGAGGTCAGCAGGTCGAGACCTCCTTCAACAGAAACAAATCAAACCAACTCTTCAAAAAAAACAACCATCTTCAACCTCAAACCTCTTTTTTCCTTCCTTAACCCAAGCCCTCTTCAAAAAACCGCTTCCTTACAACCAAGTATATCTATGCCGTAATAACGGAACTCTAGATAAATTGCAAAACACAAAAGCATTTTTTTTCTTAAATTAATAAAATGGCAAAATTAGACACTTAAACTTTAGCATATTTTATAACCGCTCAAAGGCCCACTTTGATTGACACAAGTCTGATTCAACAATCTTCTGATCACCCAAAAGATCAAATAAAATAATAAAATTAAAAAAATATCTTATTTCTTTTCAATCTTTCAATGCAAGGAGCGAAGGAATTTTTGGCCTATTCCCCTATATCCCATCCGATGTACGACGGTTCAGAGATACATAATTAACGACGATTACGATTACGGCATATTTAATATTAGCGTCATACTTGGCATACCTAAGCGCTAAGCCGCATGTATCACGACGATCACGCACGATGGTTTCATCAAATTGCAAAAAAAAGATGCGCACTATTATAGTAGTACTTTATTTTTCATGGCAGTGAGGATTTTCCTTCCGTATCCGAATGTACCTTTTCAAATTATAGTCAATTTACGCTGATTTTTGCAATATTAATTAGCTCATTAAAATAATTAAAAAACCTAAAAAATCAAAAAAAGGCCAAAATCTAATCAGTTCGAGAACTCTCCAGCCCCTTCCCTTCCAACCAAGTTTACATCATCATACGCCTATGGAACTCCAAAACTGTACACAAGCCTTGCGGAACTGTTTGTTTTATATTATGATTAGATACTTAATTGCAATTTTATAAAATTATTTAATAAATAAAAAATATACGCCCAAATCTAAATCATCAAAATCAGGACATAGGTCGAGAACTCATTGAGAGACCCCCCCCGACCACCACCCCCGCTCTTTTCCACATCACCAAGTTAACAATCACGTAGGCCCTTTTACAGAACTCCACCCCCCAGATAAATGTACACAAGCATATACACGGACGGCGGTAAGAACAAGCATGACAGACAGACTGAACCGCAAAGTGATAACTACGGTCTCTGCCGAACAAATTTCAGGCAAGACAAAACGCTCCCTTAAACCCAGTTTGACCTAAAATGCTTATTTTAAATAATACATTATTCAAACATCATTTAACCTTCAAATAAATCAATAAGCACACTTTATGGTTATTCCATTTCGCAGGAGCGAATGTTGAATTCAAATTTGGTAACGTCCATGACATTCCACAAATGTAAGTCCATGACATCCTTTGGAAGAGTTTCTATATTCTAAGAAATCCTAGCTTGCTTTCAAACTTAATTTTTAATTCAAGTTAATACAGTGTTACCATAGTTAAAATACTAAACAGGAATGATGAAACAATGAGGATTTGCAACTTCAGAGAGTTTTGGTTCTAATGATTCCAAAAACTGCTGTCCATTTCGTAACGTCCATGACACTGACATCTAAGCTCTTTTCGGTTACTTACCTATAGCTTTCTAGATGGTTGATGTTCTTGTATAAACATTAGTATGTTGTTAACTATCAGTACTAGAAATAAAATTGACTTCCTAAGCTTTCAAGATATTTTGATACATTGAATACATAGAGGGTGGTAAAAATGTAACTTCCAATGACGGTTTTGGGCATTGCCCATAAATTTATTATTTTGCTCTGAACTTACTTCAATTTCCTGGAATATTGAGCACTTTCTAGCATTGCCGTTGATAATCTTTTCTAATATTGTATACTTCCAAAAACTCAATATAAGTAAATGTGGGCTATCGAGGTTCATATAGGTTGGGTTCCTAGTTTCAGATCACTTCGACCAACAGGCTAGAATGATGACTTTAATACAAATGACGTAGAAAATCCCATATTCAAATAAAAGATTCTGAAGTGCGAAAACCAGGGTTGCCCCTGAACAACAATCCAAAAATGGCCACCCAGTTGGCCAAAAATCCTATTTTTGACCATACCTTGATAAGCCTTGTTTTAATCAGCTTCATATGTTTGTGTCATACCCATGTTTTAGCCTTACGGAACTCTCGATAAATTGCACAAGCTTTTTTTTCTTAATATTATGCAACTTAGAAACTTAATAAGCATATTTTACGCTCAAAAAATGCCCCTTTGACCCAATTCTGATTCACCCAAAAGATTGCATGGCATAGGATTCTTCATTGCAGCGAAGGAATTTTGCCATCCGATGTAGGGTCAGAGTACAGTAATTACGCATATTTAATTAGCTTCATTTGCATACCTAAGCCGCATGTATCACGCACTTTCAAATGCAAAAAAGATGCGCACCATGATAGGTTTCATGCAGATGAAGGAATTTTCAGTATCCGAAGATGTATCGTTTCAACATTATAGCATACGCTTGATGTTGCATATTTAATTGCTCAATTGCATACTTAATTGCCCGAAATACGCCCAAATTTAATCAGTCGAGAACTTCCATGGACCCGCTCCCTTCCACCCAAAGTTACATCATATACGCCTGAGGAACTCCAGGAAAAAATTGTACACAAGCCTTGCGGGAAAATGTTTTGTAATTATGACAAATTAGATTACTAAATTACATATTTACGCCCAAAATTTAATCAGGGCGAGAACTCATGGACCCGCTTCTTTCCCACAAAGGACATCATCGTAGCCTTAAGAACTCCAGATAATCGTACACAAGCAGTGTACACAGGGACGGCGGGGAAGACAGATGACCAGACAGACTGACCGAAAGTGATAACTAAGTCTCTCCCGAACAAAGATCAGGCGAGAAAAAAGCGCCCCTTCTACCCAAGTTTGACCTAAAATGCTTATTTTAAATAAGACCCAATTTATTAAAACATCATTTACCTTCAATAAATGCAATAAGCAACACATTATGGGTTATCAATTTAGAATGAGCGAATGTTGAAAATTCAAATTGTTAACGTCCATGACATCCACAAAGTAACGTCCACATGACCTACTTTGGAAGAGTTCTATTATAAGAATATTGCTTCCTCTAATTTTTATTCAAAGTTAAATAAAGTGTTACCATGTTTTAAAATACTAAATCAGGAATAAGGAAACATGAGATTGCAAACTTCAGAGAGTTTGGTTATATAATTGACTTTGGGTCCAAAAAACTGCTTGTCCATTTTCGAACTCCATGACACGACTTCTATAGCTCTTTCTTGGTAATAACTAGAGCTGTCTCAGATGGTGATGTTATTGTATAAACATTAGTATGTTAAACTATCAGTACTAGAATAAAATGAACTTCCTAAGCTTTCAAGTATGTTGGATTACAATTGAATACAAGAGAGGGTGGGAAAAGTAACGTCCATGACGGTGGAATTGCCAAAATGATATTTGCTTCTACTTCAAAATCCTGGAATATTGAGCCGTTCTAGCATTGCCGTTGATAATCTTTTCTCATATTGTATACTTCCAAAACTCAATTATAAATAAGGTGGGCTATAGAGGTTCATATTTGGGGTCATAGTTTCAGAGCACTAAAAACACAGGCTAGAATGATGAGTTATGACGCTTAGAATCCCATTTTCGAAAAGGAAGAAGAAAAAGATTATGAAGTGCGAAAACCAGGGTGCCCCGCGAGTACGAAAAAAAATCCAAAATGGCCAACCAAGTTGGCCAAAAATCATATTTTGACCATAACTTGATAAGCCTTGGTTTAATCAGCTTCATTTTTGTGGCAATACCCATGTTTTGGCCTGCAGGAATCATTCTATGCAACTTCTAACTCACCACCACAACTTTTTGTTTTTTATCGATATTTTTTTTTTTTTTTAATATTTTTGTCATAATTGTTCAAAAAGTACAAACATAAAATTCTATCAAAAGTTTAAATTGTAACTGGTGGGCCATCATCGGATGTGCTTCATTATTTTTGAAGATTAGAGAGTTGTGTAACACGTACCATTTTCCTTGTGGCATCAATTTAAAAGTTACAGGTATACTTATAGTTACTCCAGTGCACAGTGGGCCAGATTTATCGATTTCGGTCAAAAATTAATAACACGGCTACCATTGAGAGTCTGGCCTTAAAA
>JAMKCH010082733.1:0-10900 GCA_023653785.1 Ophioderma brevispina | reverse complement strand
CTGCTTTTCCTGGTTGAAGTTTAGCAATACCAGATTCCAATTCGTCCATTTTTGAAGGGGCAGTGAAAACAGGGTCACACTATACCTCTTGTGGTCTAGTATTGATCTTCTTGGGTTTCCTGCTGCACTTGCCATTTAAAAGCAGTTGGTGGGCAACTTTGTTGGGTGTGACATTTGGCTGCTGTGGAGGTTCTATTGGATCGTGTTGGTTTATTAATGAAAATGAAGCTATTAAGCAATACCAAATCTCAAAGTGTGTACTGTGAGCTGGTCCCTTTAAGAACAAGTATAGGGGGGTGACTAAAGTAAGAAGGGTCGGAAGGTCTGAAGTATGGATTTGGTGATTGTGGGCGAGAGAGTTAAAAGGTAGACTGGACAGGGGAGAGTTGCTAGTTTCAGAGGAACGTAGAGGTTGATAAGGGAAGAGGAAAAAATAGTTGGGTGTCTTCGCAAGGAATAGGGATAGGTATTGCGGTGAGGCTGAAGAAGTTGGGTGATGCGGGGGGTGGGGGGGAGGGGGAGTTTTTGTTACGTTAGGACAGGAATTGAAGCCCAAAATGGGAAATGGGCATGCTTTACAGGAAACCTACATGTAGCCCATACAAAGCTTGAGTGCTTTCACTCCAGCTGAAAACAGACATTGTCGATTGCTCCAGCTGTTAGCAATGGATTAAATCTTTGCTTAACATCTGATCACTTTAGGTATATTTATCTCATATTCTCTAACAATGGTGTATGCATTTTCAATTTTGCAAAGGTTATCAAGATGGATTTAATGATATAAAGAAAGTCCTATCCACCCATCCAGGGCCTTACGCAGGATTTATTTTGGAGAGGTTGCGGATCTCGAAAAAGTGTAACTTTGTTTTCGAAAAAGTGACCTTCTTTGATAAAGTTGGACTAACCCCCCTAAAATGGTAGTTTTTGTACTTTTTGATGGTTTAATCATCAAAAAGTGGACTTTATCGTCAAATTTTCCACCTTTTGGGCCTTTTTATCAAAAAATTAGCAAAAAGTGACCTTTTTCCCTTTTGTGGACTTGGGGGGGGCGGTGACTGCACCCGCCTTAGGGTGGATGTGTTTGGTAGTATGGCACTACAACCTACAGTCAGTGGGGGGGGGGGGGGGTTGTTTCATGAAAGTTCCAAGTATAAAACTACAAAGCTTCATAGATGTACTCAGGATTGATATCCATTGAAGCATTATATAGCTGCGCCCCTATCGGACCTCTTAATGCATTTTGAACCAAGTGTGGCTTTAAGAACTACAGACCTTAATCAGGACAGTCTTAAGTATATATCCACAAAATTTCATAGATGTACTCCAAGATGTGATTTTAAATGACATTAGAGAGCGACCCCTATTTCGACCCTTCTTAAAGCATTTGCACCAAGTATGGCACTTAAGAACGACGATCCATTATCAGGAACAGTACAAAGTATTTATCTACCAAGTTCTCGTTCTACTCAAGATGAGATTTAATGTGAAAAAAGCGCCCCCTATCGGGCCTTCTTAAATGCATTTTGCACCAAAGTCGTCACTTAAGAATGTCATTCTTAATCACCTCCTCAACCCAAAACCATTTGACACCAGTATGATTGATATACTCAAAAATGTGATTTAACTGATTTTGGGGGGTTACTTTGACTAGCCCCCCCCTCCTTAAGGAACAATATTGCGCACTAAGAATTGCATTCCAGGGTTCACCCTAGGCTGTCTACAGCAATAAAGCACTTAAAACCTTTGTACTCGAGATGTGTTACAAATTGCTTGCAGCTCCCAGAATAAATTGTGCAGTAATTTATATTTGTTTGCCCAGTCGAAAAAACTTAAGGCGGGCACTTGCACATTTTCAGAAAAATGAAAATTTCTTCAAATTCTCGCCAAATTGAATAGAATATATTTTATACCTAAAAAACCTCCCAAACACAGAGAGGGGCATTAAAAGATGGTAAAGAATTGGGTAGCTACTTTAAGTTTGCCGAACTTTAATCAACAAGTGTGTTCTCCTACATGACTATCATGACTAGATTCATTATATTTTAAACCGCAAGGGAACAGACCGGTTAAACCAAAGCACATGCCAACTGAGAATCCTTCTATGTTGTGTTTTCTTGGTTACACGGCTTTCCGATGTCTCTGCTGATTTTTGTCGCCGACGCCGTAATTATAAAATCGTTCGTTTACCTAATCGCCCTGATTTGGGCTTAATAATTTCAGGGTTAAGGGTTATTAATGTATATAAAAGTGTTACAACCATACAAAAATATCAATTTTGAAAAATCTCGAAGGCGCGCGTACGCGCTATTTTCTAAGTGCCATGGGGGGGGGGGGGGTGACGTATTTCCGAGTAGTTTACGGGGCTTGAGACAACCGGGGCAACCACCAAACACAATCTACGTAAGCTTTTGCGCATAGCGTTGTACGAGCTCGTGGAACACAAGGGGCAAGAGGGCGCACAAACACTAAATCACTCCAGGGCGCACAAACACTAAATCACTCCACGTTTGGTTTAATGATTGTTAGTTTCCTGGTAAAAAAAACCAAAAACCGGTGTGGAGATATTTTGCTGTCCTTTGCGGACCGGTTTCCAGTGAGGGTGATATTATAATAAAAGTGAAGAGTATAACTTGATCATCATTGAGATTTATCACATATTTTAAATTCGATTATGTGTAGAAACTAGGGCAATTCAATCCAGTTGGTGTAATGGTAGTAAGTTCAGGTAACAAACAAAACCGGTTTTGTGAGATATTTGCTGTCCTTTGCGGACCGGTTTCCAGTGAGGGTGAATTATTATAATAAGTGAAAGAGTATAACGTGATCATCATTGAGATTATAACATCTTTTAAAATTCGATTCTGTGTAGAAACTAGGCCAATCAATCCAAGTTTGGTTGTTGTTAATGGTAGTTAAGTTGGTAAAAAACCAAAACGGTGTGAGATATTTTGCTGTCCTTGCTCTCTTAAATCCTTAGAATATTTTTAAGTCTAACGAGACTGGAATTAGTGACAACAATTTTTTAAGACTTAAAAAATTAAACCGTGAAAAGGGTTACTTCAAATAAGTCCTTTTGATTTGAAAATAAACCCTTTAAATGAGTTAAAAAACTGTTTATTAAATCATTTAAAAGATTTATAATTGACTAACGGAAATGTTTTTAAATCCCAAAAGGTGTTGTCACTAATTCCAAGTCACCTTAGACTTAAAAATAATTAAGGAATTAAGAGAGTGGGGACCGGTTTCCAGGGAGGGTGTATGAGCCATAAAAAAGTGAAAGAGTATAACTTGATCATCATTGAGATGATCCACTATTTTAAAATTCGATCTGTTGTAGAAACTAGGCCCTCGACTTCCGGCCTGGTCGAAAGCGGGCGTGCACGTCGGCTCAAAATGTGTGGCGGTTCATATGCACTTTTCTAAAATCTCTATAGAATGATATCAAAATTGCAATTTTTTAAAAGTTTCAGTTGTGATCCTTAGGGAAATCGATTCAAAACATTCAAAATATTGTCACGCGGGGGTGCAAATCAGCGGGCGCGATGTTGTACTTTTACGTGTATTTCCATGGAGCGTTTATTTAGTGTGTGACGCCCTTCTAAACACTATTACGGGACTATCAATTTCAGTTTTATGTTGGGAGTTCTAGTCTAAAAAGACTTCAGCTTTCTTTAAAATTTAGGAGATTTGACATTATACATCTCTATTTGACCAAATTGCTAAAACAAATCAAATTGTTTAACGCTTTAACCAAGGAAATCGCTTTGAAGACATGTTGCCTCATGAAAATGGTCGATTTTTTTTTTTAAAAATTGCGCAATTTTTAATAATGTGTTAAAATTCTGAATGATATACCGATTTGTTTGACACCTCGCGAAATAAACTATGACATTAATCCAGTGCAATGGAGTGGTTTGTGTTTAGTTATGATTAAAAAGGCTAATAATTGAATAGCTAATCATCAAAGCCAGGTTGATTTGTTTCTTGTTTTAAGGAGCGCAATGTCAAAACGCCGTTTCCCTTCATTGTTTTGACCAAAAAGAGCGTGCGCTGAGGTTTTTTTACACTGTTATTTAACACTCCACCCAAACCCTAGCAGGCAATTTACAAGAGAAACAACAGAGTAGGTTTTCTTGACTTATATGAAATCTGTTAAGAAGAAAGAAGTAGAAAAACTGCCAAATCAAGATGGGAAAACTACTAGTTTCCCACCCCTACCCCCTCTAGTATTTGCACGGCAATCCAGTTATACACGCTATTGTGAGATTAAATCGGGGGGGGGGTGTTAATGAAATAAGCATATTCATAACTTATGTTATGTGTCAATGTATTATTTACATTTCGAAGACAATTCAATATGTTTGAATGCACAAGTCAATACCTAGTTCCACAAAAAACGTGCTTAAACAGATGTCTTTCTTTGAGTAAACGCAAAAGTAAATAGTGCCAAAAATGCACGCAAATGGGATAGTTGAGAATATATAGCAATTTACTTAGAGACTCATAACTTCCGTTTCTTGTGTCGTGGGACCCCCTCCCTCCGCCCCGACTCGGACCCCCGCCAACAAAAAACACCCAAAAACCCTTTGCACAACCGCCAGTTACGTACCCCCTTCACAATACGTCATGTGTCAAAAAATAAGAAAAAAATAAAAAATTTTTTTTTAAGTATTCTCAAGTGTGTTCTAAACCCTATACGGAACTGTCAATTTTCAGTTTTATGTTTGGGATATTTCAGTCTAAAAAGACGTCAGATTTATTTAAAATTAGGAGATTTTACATAGCATCAATATTTGACCAAATTGCATTAAAACAAAAGTCAATTGTTTAACGATTAAACAAGGACATCCTTGATTGTCTTCTTTGAAGAACATGGTGCTCATGAAAATGAAAATGGTCGATTTTGCCGTGTTTTGTTTTCGCTATTGACTGCAATTTGTGTTAAATTCTTGTTGATAATACGATTGTTGACACTCGCGAAATCAACCTAGTACATTGAAATCAGTGCAGGGAGTGGTGTGTATTTATGATTAAAAAGGCTAATTGGATAGCTAATCATCAAGCCAGCGTGATTTGTTTCTTGTTTACGGGAAGCGCAATGTCAAAACCGCTTTCCCATCATTTTTTGACCAAAACAAGCGTGCGCTGAATTTTAACACTGTAATTTAACACTCCACCCAATCCCTAGAGGATTTACAAGAAGAAAACAAATAGTAGGTTTTTTGGGACTTTATATGAATCTGTTAGAGAAAGAATAGAAAAAGTGCACATCAAAGATGCGAAACTACGTTCCCACCCCTACCACATTTATATTTGCAAGCAATATGTTATTACACACGCTATGTGAGATTAATGCGCGGGGGGGGGGGGGGGGTTGTTAATGAAAATAAGCTAGTCCTTACTTATGATATGTGTCAAATGTATTATTTACATTTCGTAAAGACAATTCCAATATGTTTGAATCGCAAAGTATACTTAGCTTCCCGGAAAATGTGCAGGTGGAGGCGGCCAAGAAATCCCAATTTCAGACGTCGCCATTGGTTAACACGCCAAAACCGACATCTTGAAAACATTAGTTAGAGGCATTTTACAAGAGAAAACAACATAGTAGGTTTTTTCTTGACTTTTATGTCGTAATCTGTTCCGAGAGAAAAGGGAAGAAAGAAAGAAAAGAAGTAGAAAAAGTGCACATCAAAGATGCGAAAACTCCTAGTTTCCCACCCCTACCCTTATTATTTGCACGGCAATCGTGTCTTACACACGCTATTGTGAAGATTAATTGCGGGGGGGGGGGGGGTTGGTGGTTGTTAGTGAAATAGCCTATTCATACTTATGTTATGTGTCAATGTATTATTTACCTTTCGTAAGACAATTCAACTAGGCATCGATTGTGCTTTAGAAAGCAGGGTATATCATGCGGTTACTACTTGCATGTCCATTGACCTGTGACCCCCAATCTATTGTTAAGGTCCCAAAGAGTTAGCAATGAATTATGATTCATTTCACTTGAATGAGGTTAGTTTGTTAAACTTATAAATTAGATATAAAATATTATAAATTAATCTAAGTAACCTAATATAAAAAACTAGGCGACTCCAGGATACTATGGCCGTCAGGTTGATGTGAAGTAGACAAAGACTTGCAATGACATCGGGTTATCATCAATAATCAAGTTTTCCCAGATGGGCAGTTGGGTACACAAGTACCATGTAGACTATTATTTCATCTGTCGTTGAGTGGGACTGAGGCCCTATAAGATTGACATAGGGATTATAGCATATAAGCAACTTTGATATTTGTGTTATTTTGACCTTTGACCCCTTAAGATGGTCACAGAGCGAGGTCCCTGTGGATCTTTTTCCACTTTTCATGATGCTACAAGATGACATAGATATTTAGGTCAATTAAGCTTCTTTTATATTTGCCCATAGAGACCCATTGACCTTTTGATCCCAAAGGGACATAAGTAATAGAGCCTTTCCAGTGGTTCTTGTGAAAAATTGACATAAATATCTACTATGGTTAATGAGTTATCCCTAGGTAATTCTTGATCACAATTCTAGAAATAGGGGGGGGGGGGCTATGGCAAATGCACCGAACTGGGCCTTGACCATGACCCTCATTAATTTTCATCATTCAGTAGTCAAATTCTTTGGTAGAAAGTAGCTCCACCAAAATTGTTTGAAAAGACAACCACCACGAAAACGGCCATAGAAGATATAAAACATGTTTACACAGTGATATGAGAAAAATGACATAGAAATGGACTCTAAATACGAATTAAAAATTATCACCAAGATAAGATACAAAGGTACTTGAACTGTGATGATTGAAATTTTCATGCTGTAATGATCTTGAGTGATCTCTAAGACTCTGACCTCCATATTCTTGCAAACCCCACATATGACCCTTATTTAAATGTTAAGTATACCAAAACGTAGAAACCTGATCTGCAATGATACCAAAAAAGTAGACACTTTAACCAAGTGTTATATACCTGAATATAAAAAAATACTGCCAAGTAAACTTGCATCATCCCCTGGCAAGAGGCAGTCTGGAACATGACCTCAGATGACCTTTGACTTTGTCCATGACCTTTGACATCATCCACTATGAAGGAAACCCCTATGCACCTTAACCACGTTCGTTTAATCGGACTTAAACTTTTCAAAGGAGACACAAAAAACTGGAACATCAAACACCAGACACATACGGACATTTTCAAGCCACGGGAGATAATAAAAAATGACCTTAAGTGACCATACATGTTAACCAAACAAATGAAGATCCATTGATTTAATGTATAAACTATAGTACTATCTAAACAGGACCACAACTACTTAACCATGAATCAGACATTAACACACAAATGGCCACTTGTATTTGAAGGTACTAGCATAATGTGGACCTGTTGATGTTTTTAGTATTTTGCAAACCTCAGGAAATAAATAGCGAGAAAAGGGGACAGTATGTGGTTTCATAGGTTGTCTGGCAGTTGTGGTATTATGTGCAAAGTGTGTGTGACATACATACACACACACACACACTTGCAGATCCCCCCACCACACACTTGCAGCAGGATTCCCCCCACACCACACACAGCAGTTCACCCACCACACACACATGCAGCTTCCCCCCACCCACCAAGCACATGCAGTCCCCCACCACCACACACATGCAGATCCCCCATCCACCACACACATTGCAGCTACCCCACCCACCACACACATGCAGATCTCCCCCACCACCACACACAGGCACTACAGCACCCACCCACACTGCAGCTCCCCCACCATCCCACCACACATGCAGATCCCCCCACCCCCCACACACATGCAGATCTCCCCCCACCCAACACACACATGCAGATTCCCCCCACCCACCACACACATGCAGCTCCCCCCCCCCACCACACAAATGCAGCTCCCCCACCCACCCAAACAAATGCAGCTCCCCCACCCACAACACACATGCAGCTCCCACACCCACCACACACATTGTAGCTCCCCCCCACCCACCACACACATGCAGCTCCCCCCACCCACCCTTCCCCTGAAATCACCCCCACCGCCCCCCACCCCCACATGCAGGATCCCCCCCCCCCACACACACACACCACACAAATGTATTTACCGGCAATGAGGACAAAGAATGATTTAATACTATATCACGCCGGAGGGATGACAGACACATGCGCCCAAATGTAAAACGCCGACGCAGAAAAACTAACACCGCACACAAAGACCACTACGATCAACAACAATTGTTATGGATTAGGACCTTCAAAAATACGGCCCTCGTTGATATAGGATGTATTTACATTATTATGATTCAGTGGCATGGCTTGAAAATTTGTAGACACTACGACTTAGATGGCCTGTCCATGGTTGTGGTTATGGTAGTTATGATGTGTGAGTGTGTGTCTGCATTTGATGACATTACACACACAACACACCACACACACAAATACACACATGCATGGCACACACATGCATGCACACACATACACAAAACACACCACCAAATCATGCTACTTTAGGTCGCTGTAATTAAAGTCAGAAACTTAGGTAAGCCCCACCAATAATCTATTACCTACAATATAATCCTACTGCCAGTCAATCTGGCCATCTGATCCTTTCACAAATATATATAAACCACCATTACTGGAAAGAGAGCCAAATTTGAAAATATATATGATGAAATGGACTCACCAAAATGCAATCTGTAAAGAGTATTAAGATTCAAACAATCGCGTATCTCCTGTACAGGGGCGTACCGTTGTTGATTCGTTATAAACCCACAGTTGACATGCAAATTCACGATTTACGCCGGGCAGCAGTGTTCACGGAAGTACTTTTACGCAGTAGGCTTAAATGGAATATGTCATGATTTTGAATATTTGGAAAATTTGGTTATATGGATGGAAAGCTTTAAGTGTACAACAGGATAAGTTTTAATTTAAGTAGGTTTTAAAAGATGTATTTGCGGTCTGAAAGAAAGAATATCTACCTGCAATAAGATGCGCCTTATTAGCAGAATAACGAAACAAATGTTGTCTATGGAGGTCGCCATGTTTTGCATTGGTGACGTTGCTCGGCCTTGGTGCCGTTGTATGACTTGAGAAGAAAATAGACAAAAATAACAGGGTCTAAGGAAAGTCTAAAGTACGCCCGGAGTACTCCTGGTCATTAAATCCGATTTATATAAGTGTTGTCAGTAGAAAATCAATATTGATCGCTTACAAACTGGGACGAATTCTTGAATAGGATATAATGAAAGGTTTGGTTTGTTTCATCATGGGCTACTTAGTTCAAGACACACTATGTACTACAAACCATCGTTGATTTCTTTTTTCACGTGGGCTGATCAAAATGGTGCTTGCCAGTCCAACGGAAGATATTATTATAAATGTTTTACTTGTTATCAATAACATAGCTGTCATTTTTCTGACTTGAAAAGACATTTCATTTTAAACAAAAATGTATTTATAATATTTTGAGCAGCAGATTATAATTAGCCTGGTATTTCAAATTTAAGTAAAGTAGATTACGATAAACAAAATAAGTTGAAAAATTGTCCACATTTTGTTGAGTATTTTGTCCCCTTTTAATTTTCCGCCCATAGCTTACTCGAAAAAGATTCCGACAAATTCACATCGCAAAAAATGGTGACGTAAATTGATGACCATCACATCGCAGTGGCACTTTCCTTTCGATGTGAACTTGACAGGGGGGTAGAATGCCTCCTAACAGGATACCATAGTAAATGCACGTAGCAGTTTCACAAATACTGGTTGGAAATCCCCAACAAAGCCCAAACCGAGCAGGTCATGTCCTACCCCCCTGTGACTGCGAGCGATGTGTTTTTATATCAATAATAATTAAAACACAACGAAATGAATACAAAATATGTCATTCTGTAATTATTTTCAACTTTATTATTTACTTTCATTAATTCCATCAAGATTACAGTGTAAGCAATAACAATTCGAGTAAACACATGTTTTGGTCATCCTTTGAATCTCGAGGAGAGCAAAATTGGGCGCTTTTGAACAATGAAGCATGGCGAAATCCGCCGTTTTCTGCGTATGTCAAAAAAGCAAAAATTTAAAATGCCGCTTATTTTGTTAATTTTACATCAAAATGTATATTTTTTCGGGAATTCGTTGACCTTATGTACAATATTTATGAATGTAGCCCAAACTGAGGCTTGACAAAAATCGTTCTTGACAGATTTCCTTTACAGTCGACACACTGTTCATCAGGTTGCAGTTCGACTCTGGAGGGTACGCGCACGGACACAGGTTCATGCAAAGGCAATAACTTGGCCAAACTATCATTTTTTAATGAGGAAGGAAGGGAAAGTTCGGTGAACTACTGGGAACATTAGTCTTATAGTGAGAAATAATGATGTTCCTCTAATGCATGATATACTCCCGCCTAAAAAATCTGATTCAATGTTTGAAATGGCCATCAACGTGCTCAACTGCTTTGAAATGAACGCGCCAAGCCAGAGCGGATAAATCTCTCAAACTTCCACATCATGCTTCGTATCAATGCCTTACAGACACAGGTCAATAAGCATAACACATTACGCGAACAACGTCTGGCATTTATTATTATAATTCACATACATACCTACAGACCTTTTTAATACAGAAATTTATATTGTTCAGATTTTTTAGGGGGGGAGTATAATTCAAGATTTTAACTACCCCCTCTATAGTTTTGAGAAGATAAGCAAATGGAGGGACTATTTTGAAGTCAGCAATGGGTAAATCGCAACTGTGCCCACTGTACCCATGATGTAGGTTCAGGGTTCAAAGGGTTTTAAAGATAATTACCAAAACAGAATAAGAGTATATTGGGATATTATAAACAGTATGGGCATGATGTTCGTT
>JAMKCH010082732.1:0-11541 GCA_023653785.1 Ophioderma brevispina | reverse complement strand
CAAATTTCTTCCAGTTTCTTCCGAAGTAAACTGGAAGAAACCCCTTTTTTCCAGTTTCTTCCAATCTTCCGGACGAAATAGGTTTCTTCCGGAGTTTCCGAACCCTGTATACCTTGCAAGTAGATAGTAAAATTTGTTCACAATTTTGGTTTTGACTTGCAATCAATTATACAGATGATAAGGTAACCGCATTTCAAAGTCTTTCCAGGTGCACCTTTATACTTTTGTAATTGTAGATGCAAATAATGAAAAAGCTGTTAAAATCTACATGGCCCAATTTGTTAATTTTAAACCAATCTTAAAAGTAGCAACCATGAGAGTTCTTTTGTTGTAATGCTTATAGGGAGAACCTGGGTTAGGATACTATACTATATTTTTTTTAAAGAAATTGAAGATGTTAAGTTTTTCCAGGAGTCGCTGCTTGCGCTTGCTGGTGGTGAAGTGAAAAATCGTTTTTCTTCCATAATTTTTTATATTTAGGCCTTGTGATAATGTGGAGTTTAATTTTATGCCAGTGCATGGGCGTTGTAGGGGGTCCTGAATGTTATGTTAAATTTATTTCACTATTTCATTCACTGTATAATATAAAACCAAGTTTAATTCCTTATGCTTTAAATTAAATTTTTTAATGAACTTTTAGTTCTTCCGCGTTCAGTGTAAGAAACTGGAAGAAACCCTTTCTTCAAGTGAAAAAACCTCGGAAAAAACGTGTTTTTTTCCGCCTGTGAAGACCTGGCTAACCCTGATACAAATCATAATTTCCAGGAAGGGCTTCCTAATTTCTCAACTTTTTCCACATGCCTTCTAAATGTAGTTTCACCTTCTCCTTCCATAGAGAAGTGGGAAGGGCTCGTCACCCCACTCCATCCCGGGGTTTTATTTCCCCAGTTCACTGTATGTACTTATCCAAATGCAGACTCTCTGCGACCCATCCACAAATAGTCCGCTATAGGGGAATAATTGCGTATGGGGTGCACCAAAAACTCCTTCCATAGATTGTATAAGGAAACGGTGGATCATTTTCTGTGCCAAGATCCTCAAATAATTCCACTAGTGGAATAACTGCGCACGGGTGCGCAAAAAACTCATTCCCTATCAGGAACAGTCGATCATTTCTGCGCACGGGATCCTCAAATATCCCTATGGAATATTGCACACGGGGCACAATACTCCTTCCCTATAAGGAAACGGTGGGGCTCATTTCCGAGCAGGCATCCTCATAGCCACTAGTAAATAAGCAAAGTATTAACTGTGCAGTAGTAAGTAAATTCCAAGTTTTAAATCCAGTTTTGTGTCCCCACGAACGAGAGTGGCCAGATTCACCTACAACTTGCAGCACTGCCTACTCCTCCTTCCACTTCACCCAATTCAATGCATCCTCCATCTCAACCCAACCCTCCTACTCTCCTCCTCTACTTGCTTCTTCCAAGTCTTCTTTGGATGTCCACTTCTCCTCAAACCATACACCTGAAACTCAAAAGCCCTTCTTAAAACGTGCCCGTCATCCTTCCTCAGCATGTGCCCACACCAACGTACACTATTCGCCTTCTCCAACCGGTCCACAGCTTCTTCCAAATCCAACATCTGCATCAAGACCTCAGTCTACATCCTATCCATCAACTTCACACCACACATCGCCCTCATCATTGCGCTCTCTGTACTCCTCAGAATCGCCATCTAATTTTCGCTCAGACCCCCCATGTCTCGCTCCCATACAGCATCACTAATCTCACACAACTCTTATACACCATACCTTTCATCTTCAAAGGATATAGTTTCCCTTGCACAACTCCCCACATTTCCTAAACTTCACCCACCATACCTCACTCTAGCTGTCACAGCCACCTTGCATCCACCCCCCAAGTATTGTGTCATCTATCTTCTTAGAAATATGTAATTCCCGGATAACCTGTACCTAGAAAAGTGTACAAGCGCATACCCAGAGAATCTAGGAACACATGCGTATGAATGAATATTTAAATACCTGGTTTGGCTTATCCAATAAACTTAAAACAGAAGTTTTGTTTAAAGCTAGCCGGAAATCAAAATTGTTAGTCTTTAATGTTAGATATTTTCAACAAATTGCACTTTACCATTTAAAATCATGCGTAGTTTAGAACAAAAAAAAATACAGGTTTCTCTTCAAAACTTACAAAATGGTTGCACTTAAACACTTCTCTTTTGGAGGAAAAATGTACTGTTTCACTTTACTTTTAAAAATTCACTTTTCCTCCTTTATTTTCTTACAATACATACTCGAAAAAGCAAACATGATGTTCACCAAGTATTCCTGTAGGCGATACAACATCGTAAATTTTATTTTAGCGCGAGACATATAGTTCCTTGTCTCCTCCATCCATCGTCACTGTCATCATCTTTTATGAGAATTCTGAGATATTGAGGCTTGCACAGATTAATAATTACATGACAGCAACAAATGTGAATGGACCAGAACCAACATATTTGAGAAGTAAATTTGCATATTTAAATAGGTCTTCCATAAAAGGATATCCTAGTAAATAAATCAATTTGTGGCTAATTAATTTCAACTATAGCTGCAAATGAGCATAAATTGGCTCACAAAATTTGTTTTATCATCACTTAAAAGGCACTTAAGATAAATCATATCAGCAAGAGACTTTTCTACGTTTCAAGTCGACTCAATAAGATGTTAAGATGATTATACAAACAAATCGTTAGCTGGCCTCTTAGCATTGATTAGTTCAATGACTTTGATGGGGATAGTAACAGATTACCTGCAGGGTCAACGCTGGACAGAGATAAAGCCGTGCATAATTAGGAATTCCTTCACAGACGTGCATGCAGTAATATCATTACACAAATGGATTATAAAATGGTACACTGCATATTTAGGATTTACTGTAATGGCATCTAAAGTTGTTAAATTGTTTAATAAAATTTCCCTTTTTGCACACTTATAAAAAATGCTAAAGTTGAATAAATTTTACATATTGTTGCAAGCATGAGACTACATCAAAGCATTTGGTTTTGACTCAATGAGGCCTAAGCTAATTTGGTTACTACAATATCCTTTTATTTCTTTTACACTCCCTATAAAATTTTGTAACGTAGCAAATAAAAGCCAACACACACACAGCTTGTCAACTGCAAAAAACGTCAAGACAGTATGGGCTTGATACGCTGCTTATTCCGTGTTACAAGCTAGTCATATATTATGCGCACTGAAGGATATTCAGGGTATACGGACAGTTTCTTCACGATACTGTATCAGGGTTGGCTTTATGCCGGCAAAAACTGGTTTAAACTGGCCAAAACTAGGAAATGTCTGAGGTCGTCATGCAAATCATTTTAATGTACGTCATACTAAATTAAGTCCATCTTTAACTTAAGATAGTCAACATACCTTGCATTATTTTATTTCTTCAATTACAAGAAGACACAAAAAAGAGGATAAAACATTGTGAAAAAAAAATAAAACAGAAAAGTGCACTGTAACAATTTTTCAAAACTTGCAAAGATCTGTAGCAGAACTCAAAATACCAGCTGTGGATTTACAATTACACTTCAATCTAAATGGGAGTACTTGCTCTTACATCCTTTTTTCAAATTTTATTCATTATTTACTATTTAGTAAATTTATTTATGCCTACAGATCAAATTATAAGCTACATATTTTCACTAAGGTTAATTATGTATTAAGTATGGTATACATACATATGCGAGTCAATGATATTCATGTAATACATATTATGGTACTAGATCAAACCGTATGTATCATATGTAATTAAAAGCCAGAAGTTGTGTTTACTGTACTTTCAACCACTTTTGTTCTGTAATTGTTCTTCTGACTTCTACAGAGCTAATATACAGTTGTAAAACTAACAATTACAAATATTTAATATTTCAAAAAGCATTTTTTGAACAAAATTGAGGTTTTTTGCCAAAATAGGTGCATAAAACTTGCGGTTAACCCTGTTAAACCAGGTTAAATCGTCCTGGTTTTTACCGCCAACCCTGTACGGTATTCATCCTGACTCTAGTGAGCACATCCAGGGGCTAAAGCCAGTCCCTTTTGAAAGGGACATTTACACGTATTTCTCTCACCCATTTTAATCAAATTATTTTTCATTCCGCTGATTTGAGAAGGTAAATTATTGTGAACATATTGCCAATCTTCCATTTATGAGCAAGTTTCCTGTTATTATACAGTAATTGACCCTAGGTGAGCACAATGTTTCTATTAGAAATGGGAAAAACATGAAGATGAAATTTTCACAAAATATAAAATTGTGAATTTAGAAAAATGGCAACTTTTGCGTTTTTCCTATCCAACGAATCGTGTTGAAAATTTAATGTAGAAAATTTTGGAAACGTCCGCTTCAATTTTACAAAAATAAATTGCCTAGTAAATGTTGTCAGTACATGCACTAATTTAGGGAAAAGGTGGTATAGTCTAATGAAACGTTACAAGAGCAAGTTTAAATTTGGGGTTGTCAGAGATGTCCTTTTGTTTACTGCCTGAAATGCTGTAACAACACCGGATGTAAATTAACTGATGTTCGTATTCTAATACTAACCTTTGATCTACCATATCGCTTGCATTTTGAATATTACAATATCTAATAGAGAGAGAGTGTGTGGTGGTATACCCTGTACACCTTTACTGTCAATAACTTTTTTGACAAACTGGATGAAATGTAATGAATACATGTGGATATTTGCAACAAAGTGAATGCTCTCTGACCTTTACTGCCGATGATTTTAAGCAGTCCACTCTTTCATGCCAGTTACTCTTCATCGGCTTGGACTGGATCCAACCTAAAGTGTGCCTGGTATAGGATGGAACACTGACTGTACAATTTATACGATTATTCAAAGCTTCATTTATTGTGCCATGCATTGCAGACTTACTTGCATCCTTTTCAAATTTTGCAATTTAATTATGTTCGAATGATTTTGCATGTTTTTGTTTGTTTTACCATTTTATTTTTGGGGCTTGTGATTTCTCAAATACTCACAAGCCACCTCTTTTAATACACCTCAAACCTCTTACAGTCCAGAAAAGTATGTCAAATAATGGGAGATTTTTCGGGGAGGGGGACATACCTTGAAGCATTTGCAAAGGTGACAGGTGAGGTCAGGGTTTATCGCTAATTTTCCATGGGGAAACAAGCTTTCGGGGACTTTCATCATGGTGGGCGGATTCCAACAGACAATATTCAAGTACATCATGCGCTGGGCCATCCCAGGAAAGATTAATAATTATATACATCCCTGTCTACCTGGAGAACATTAGTGTTAATTTTCAAAACAAATATAATCGTATATTAAATATCCAGTTCTGATCATCCGCTAGGAAAGCGAAGGACTCTTCCGACCTAACCCTATAGATATATCCTGTCGCTCTCTACAACCCTGCTTGAAATAGCTCAGTCCGTTAGAGCGTCTGCATTAAATACGCAAGGTCGCCGGTTCGAATCCGGCCAAGCGCACATGGGTTTTTTTTTTTTAAAAAATCAAAGAAGTTCTATATAGAAAGATTAATAAATATATACAATTTCAAGTACAGTATAAACTGTTTATTTCAATAAACATTTTGCTAAACTGAATAAACAATTTACAGTGTCCCTTTTCAAAAGCCCAGTCTGGAATTCCAGCAGAGACTCAAGGCAGCCAAATTTTGGCCAAAGGGGCACCGGCCATTCCATGTCAACCTTCGAGAGGTGCACCGGCAGCACTCGTGGATTTTTTTCGCTTTAGGTGTTGGTGGTAGCATGATGAGCTATGAAAATCCTGAATTGAGCGTCATAGTCCTTCTTCCGTGTTTCCCGCTAGAGCAATTTAACTTTTGAGGGGCACCCTCAAAAGTGCCACCCAAATGTGAAAAGAACTAGGGTTGAGAGGGGCACCGATTAGTAATGGAGCCTCCACAACTTTGAAAATCACTATCTGTGGTAATATTTGGTGAGATTCAAATCTGCCACAGGAAGTGGCATAGCGTTTTACTTTTAGAGTTAATGATGCCTAAATATGCGCCCTTTGTTCATTCGGGGCCAAGTCTGGGGTCATAACTCCAAAATTAAGAAAATTTTTTATTGTCCATGCTTTGGTCACTAAAACAGAGTTTACATAGTCGAACTTTAAACCAATACAATAGAACACATTAGAAAAAAATAAGTGAGGTACAGCCACTTGAAAATGGCATTGTCTTTCTGACACATTTGACCCCCCGAAAACCCATGCTGACATCGACACCATCCCCTTACTTCAGATATGTATAAGATCATCATTAAACAACTTTCCATGAACGAACTAGCTGGTGGTCTTTAATTTTTTTGCCACACAAAATTACACACTCAAGTTACCACGCAAAGGTATATGTGACCACGGGTCATTGTACATCACATGTATATCACATGCAATTTATACATTCTCTAGGGGGGGGAAAAAAAAAAAATATCAAGCCAAAAGTGTCTTGTGCTGAAAACAATGAAGACATCACAACACCAAGCGGTTCTTTCAAGATAGTTCTTTGATGATGTATCTTCAACATATCTGAATAGAGGGGTGATGTCATAGGTCAACATTGATTTTCAGGGGCCAATATATTCAAAATGAAAATTGATTTTATACATAGCTGTACTCACTTATTACTTCCAATGTGCTTTTATTGTACTGGTAAAAGTCCTAGTGTACGTGCGATTAACGAAAATCTACGTTAAAAAGATTGTTTACTTACAGAGTCGGATCCCCCAAACTTGGTCCAGATTAAATATATTGTCAATATTTACACCCAAATAACTTTAAAAGTAAGGAGCTATCACATTTTTGATGCCAATGAATTCTAGCACCAAAAAAATTCCCCAGATAGTGATTTTCCAAAGTTGGGGAGGTTCCATTACAAGTTTATGGCCCTCGCAAAATTGTCTTTTGCCTCGCACAGCCTATTGATGTGACCCCCCCCCTAAATTTTCTGAATGCTCCGTCTGAAAAACGAAAGCGGTAATAGCTCAAAATTTTCAATTCAAGCGAAAAAAATCCACGACGTGCTGCGGTGCACATCTAGATGTTGACATGGATGGGCCACCTCATCTCCCTCCCATAAATTCTGGCTTCTAAAATACAAACCAAACTTAGCTGTTAAATTGATACATCTGACAGATCAGCACCATGACACACCGCTTATAAATTAGTATGCTGTTGAACCCAATAATAATTTTTGTGCTATTTTATTGAAAACACAAACTATTATATCATACAAAAGTAGAATTTACTATGTGTTAGACACTTTTTGAATTCCAACAGCTACATGTACATATTGGGATGGTTTTAAATTTCATTTTTTGCTCCACTTAGCCCCCGGATGCTACGCTGTTGACAGTATCGCGGGTGGCGCATTTACATGATATAGCAGGAATTAACCTAGGAGTACCCAAACCAATAGACCTCTATAGATCTATACACCTTTAAAACACTTAACTGCATCAGGGGGGGGGGTTTCCTAGGTACTCCATTTTTTTTGTTTTGTTAGCGCTGCAGTAATATTTGGTTTATATTTTTGTAGTCGTCTAACTTTTAGTTGCGCTGAATTTGGGTACAAAAAAAGCAAAATCCATCCCTCGTTTGTGCGTTAATTAGCATGGGTCCCTAGGAGCCCCCCCTTATGCACTACAGGAAGTGCCCATGCAAAAATGAAAATCTTAGAGTACTGTGATTCTGAATTTTCATAATGCATACACCTATGACCGATAAACAAAGTAAATAATTAAAAATTCTCCAAAGTATAGTAGCCACGGAGCATAATATTTTTTATATACATCTGTAGCGGTTCCGTAGGAACCTATCCTGGTAAATTATCCAATAACCCTATAAAATATAAAATGGCATGAGACACTTAGGTTTGTGCTTAATATGGTACATAGTTCTTCTTCACCAATTAAAAGCCATCGGCAAGTGTAGGTGAAGCAATGCTGTAGAAAATGCAAACAAATAGGTCCTTTTCGCACATTTTTGAGCGCAAAATTAATCAAGTTTTGCCCCTAATTTTCTTACGAAACAACTTTCTCATTTTTATTATCTTTATTGTGATGTCTTTGAAGCCTTCTAACATGTGGTGGATTTCATTCTAAACAATCCTTTAGGTAAAGTGGTTTATTAGTGGGGTTTCCCAAGGGAACCCCGTATGCACTAATGGAAGTGCAAACCCCTTATGCATTTAAGTGTTAAGTTTTTTTTTCTAACCATATGCTGATTGGGCTTAAGACATGTATGCAAATGAAATCGCCGGTAGACCTCAGGGGTCAACTTTCCTTGTTGATAAGCTTTACAACCCTATGCATAATTGTGATTCCCGCAAAACTAAAATTTTGTTGTTCTCAACTTGTGGGCTGGTGTTGCCTATTCAGAATGACATGGGCTACCTTTTTATTATATATAAAACTAAAAATAGATCCCATTTGTTGATTGTTGTTTTTGATACATATAGGCCCTATTGTATGTCAGGAGTGGTACAGAAGATTATTTTCAAGCTTTTTTTTTGTAAAACTTTTGGGTAATGTACAACTATAATCCATAAAATCGTCCTCTGTGCAGTGATGTCATAACTTGATGCAGCTTTTATCGCACATCAAGATATGCCAGTCTTTGGCACGCATGTAACACCGATGTCGCTTAGGCCACACGGCCGGATCCTGGTGCGACCATCAATATCGCGCCTAACATCACTGCAGGTTGTGAAATGGAGTAAGAGGCCATGAGTTGCTATCACAGGTGAGTATTCAAGTACCTGCTTTTATTCCACCTTAACTCAAGAGACACGGGCACATTTGAAAAATCATGCGCCCTCAAGATTTTTTTCAAGACTTGAATTTTGATGTTGTTAAAGCTTTTATATCATTAGCCTCGCTGAATGATTAGAACAATCAGCAGCGTACTTAGGGGTCACAGAACAATTTTAATAATTACATGTCGTCGGCGACATTAATTCGGCAGACTACGGAAATGGCTTTTAACACCAAGAAACGCACGCCGTATGCATTTTCCCCACTGCATGCACCCTGTTTGACCAGTATAGGACCTTTGGGTTTTTAATATCAATGATAAGAGTCTATGATATCATGAATCTACACATTTGTTTGATTAAGTATGAAAACTTTAAAGTTTAGCCTACAAATACCTGGATGTCTTTAAGCCTCTTATAACGTCCCTATCTGTTTTTTGAGTGTGTTATTTTTATGTTAAAATCATCTCGATCCTTCCAATGCTAGACATCATTGGAACACAAATTGACGAATTTTCATATTTGGGGTTGTGAAAATGTGGTCCAGTGCCACTTTAAATCACAACCTGTCCAATAATTGGCCTTCGTGTGTGGTTTCAATACAATTTTAATTAGGAATTTCGACGCTTTCTGTATGTTTGCTCCCGTGTCCTGACAAGCCAGTAGATCCATCATTTGTTGCAACTTAACTACCTATTTCTTTTGAACCGTGTCTTAAACTATAGCACACATCCATATTATTCCTTCATGAGTGACGGCACCAAATTACAGCAATGTTAATCAAGTAGAATTCCCCTCTCTCTTTTCCATCACAAAAACACAATGCTGCAATTTAAAGCTTCACAGAGGTCATGACATTTTAATTCGTTTCACTTTATTTTAACAGTCTGACCTATGTTTTACCTAAAATGTATTGTATTTTGTCACTTTGAAAGGCCTTAGAACACGAACATTTTTAATTGCATGATTGAGCTCACTTTATGTTAAGGGCCCAAATACAAGGTTAATCAGACTATCATTTTACACTGCAATTCAAACTTTGTACTTCAAAGGTGGGTGATCCGATATAGACAACTCCCTCCCCACTTTACTCCATCCAGATTGAGATTTTGAAAGCAATTAAATTTCAGGCCCAGAACTTATTTCCCCAATGTATCTACGGCATAATTAATGTCCTATGAGCCAAGTTTAGAACACATTTGTGCTTCTACTCTATCCCAACAGCTGGACTGATTTCACACAAAATTTGTAATCGAGTTTATATTACTTCCAGGTGAGTGAGAAACCCATATGACAAATCAGGCCATGATCGGTCACCCACCTTAAGTACATTCATTACTGACATAAATGTTAAAAAAGGTGCCCCGAGAGGATGTCACTATCAGGTGTCACTAAAAATCACAAGTCCAATTTTGCCTGACGTAAAAGCTCTCCTCAAAATATCCCATCATAAAGGTGTAAGCTGAAAATGGTTTCTTTTGGACAAAAATTGGAAATTTTCTAATTTCATATAAGCACTACAACATTCAGCCTATGTTTTAAGACCTTTCTGTAGCCAAACACAATAAGAAATCTTTTGATTTCTAAATCTATATGAACTTACTATTTTGACCCACACTATTTGGGTTGCCTCAAAAACTCTTGTTGCACCTTGAATATTTCTATTCTCCTTCATCTCCACATTTCCTTTCTGTAAAAAACATTTTTAGTGAATAATAATATTAAGTTATCAAATTGGTACGATTACCACCCAAAACTGAACAGACGTTTTTTTTGATGTATTTTGTTCAACAAAGAGCTTTACTGTATTAAAAATAATTACAGTTTTCAGCCATAAATATGATCTTCATTTATTCTTCCCAGGAAATTGATAATTGTTTTGCTGTTTTTATGTCCGTGTTAACAATGAAAACATGTGAACGTGTTGAGCTGCACTACTAAAATCAGTGGCATATTGCACTATCTAAATCACAATTTTTTTTTTATTTAGTTTTATTTGACCTTACTCCATTTATCAATTACAAAAAATTACTGTTTGGTAAGAGATCTTCAACCACTAACATTTTGCAATTGATGCAGATAAGTGTAAATTTTTACACCCACGCACAATCTATGGAAATATTCTCAGTTTTTGCAGGTCCTTGAAATAGCAGAGCGCCACTTCATTACTGACAAGAATTACACACTGCGTAAGTCTTTGGCATCAAAGATGACTGCATGTACTATGAATACAGCATTTTTGTGAAAAAACACATTTTTTTTTTTGCAGATCTTAGACAATCAGTTGAAAGCAAATTGCAGGATTTTTGTCATTTTTGTGAAAATGAGCCTGCCATCGCTTAACCCTTAAACTGATGTTTTACAAATATTCAACACTAAAATAGGCCAAAATTGATAAATAACAACTATGTTCAAAAACACTTAATTTGGATATTAAAGAATGGTCCTACACGGCAATAATCATTGATAATCATACAAAAGCAGATTAATGCAGTGTAAATCATGTCTGTTAATACTAACTATAAATCACCATAACTGGTGGTGGTGTCTGGAAGCATTAGAGATATCTGTTCAGTTTATTTTGCATTCAAATATTTCATTGTATTGACTGGTTGCGTGCTTTGAAATAGATGGATGTAATATTACGTATGAAATATAACTGGTATAAAATTTTCCAATACATCAGGGGCCGTCATCAATGAAACTTACTCAGCTGTCTCCATTGGTTTTATTGTTAAAGGTTTTTATTTAGCTGACATGTACGTTCCCTTTGCACTTGT
>JAMKCH010082731.1:0-54072 GCA_023653785.1 Ophioderma brevispina | reverse complement strand
AGCCCTATATTTCACAGGGTAACTTAGAAAAATAGTAAGCTTTCTCCAGAAACAACTATTTTTACCACCACTTCAGGTAAAAAATCTGGGGGTGAGGCTATTGAGGATTGTCCATGGGCTTTTAAACATACACAAAAGGAGGAGTTTTAAGGAAATGGTTGAATGTAGTAAAGAGGGACAGCATCTCTTAAACCAACAATGGATTGATTCCACATGTTGGGATGCAGAAACGGAAAAGAGGAATCACTATCTCTTCCTAATAGAGAGGAGGATACTAAATGGGTGGAATGCAGAAGAGAGATGTAGTCTGTGCCTGGTCACTTTCATTCTGAAGATGAGTAAAGTTGGATCAAATATAAATGGGTGCAATATTAGAAATACAATTAAAAATATCTTATGAAAATTTTTATTTGACTTAAAAAGTTGAAAAGGCTGTTCTTTTAAGCTCTACTGGGGCTGTGTTTCTATCTACAATTAAAAAAACAAGACAGCTTTTAGTTTGGTAGTGTAATGTACTATCAAGAATTATTTCAATACATACCATCCTCACACGGCAGACCGTGTCACTCATACCATAGTCCTCACAGTAATAACCAGGGGTACAGTTAAGACACTGGTCCAGCGACTTACGTAAGACAAACAGGGTTATAGGTGCCTGGTGGACAAGCCGTAGGTGTCACAGGAAGCCTGCTCACAGTAATGGCCAACAGGGCACTTCATTGGCATCGTTGTCAAAGGTAGGTGTGGGAAGAGTTGGATCCAAGTGGCAGTAATACCTAAAATATAAGACAATTGAACAATCCATGTTTTAGAAAAAAATAGTGATTACCATGATTATCAAGTAACTCTAAATGTAGAGTTTGAACAAGTGTGTTAATAAGGAAACAAGCAATTATCTGCTGGTGTTTATCAACGTGAAACGAATTGCCTACTCTCTTCCATTTGATGTTTTCCTCTCAATCAGATATGAACAATAGTGAAGAGGTTTAGTGGCAGTAGTCTTTTGAATTACAAGGACCATAACAGGGTGTCTCAGAAAGAATTTACACCATAACTATATGCGACATAACTTTTAAAATTAAGTATCACCCATTTGAGAAATTTAAAAAAGAATCTAAACCATAATTACTGTTTAATATTTTAATGTAAAAATCACTCGCTTCGCTTCGTAGTTTTGAAGAAATGCCGCGAGGGGGGGAGGGGGGGGGGGGGGGGGGGGGGGGGGGGGGGGGGGGGGTTATGTAACACATGTCAATGGACACTTCCTTCCACGTTCTGTAATAAAATGATTTCAGACAGACAGGAGAAATAATCAATACTTTCTTTCACATTTTCATTTTCATTTAGTTGTTTAAAACAAAAATAGATAATAAATGATATTTTGACACCAGCTCAAACATAATTTGCACATGTATACATTACAAAGAAATTTACCATCTTTTCCTTTTCATTTAAAAGCAATATTTTCGGTCTTTTTGACAAATTAATGTTAATACCTGGTTGTTCGCCACCAGGCAAAAAAAAAAAAAAAAAAAAAATTCCTTTTTCATTTAATTTAAATTCATACTCCATCAGGCAACTTTTTAGAAAAGTTATGCTTGAAATTAATATGGAAAAACAAAGTAAAGTTCGATATTCAATCGTTTGTGCATTATAAAAATCTAAAAACGGTTTCCACCCCAAATTTCACCTTTTTGTGTAGATTTTCAGTTTTATAAAATGCTTTCAAGATTGTGTATCAGCAAGCCAACCAAAGGCAAAGTAAAATTAAATGTAAAAAATCAGTCGACCAAATCAACTCTTCAAGTCCATAAAGGAATACCAATGTTTATAACCCTGCAGATTTCACTTTTTTACAGATTTATTGTGTTGTTTTCTAATAAAGATGATCATTCTTGTAAGTTACCAGTTTTGTTTTTCTTGTTGGATTTTTGTTATAATTGTCACGGTAATTGTTTATTTTATTCCTATAATAAAAAACAAAAACAAAATGGCATTGAACTCGAAAAATATTAAACAAGGCGGGTTCTTTGGGAAATGAAAAGAAGACCGCTGAACAGATAACACAAGTAATCAGTGGTAGTTAACATCAAATCTGCATGATTGTGAGCAAACTTGGATAGAAGTGTCCATTGACATGGTGTTACATAATCGCTTATCTTCAAAACTAATGAACCGAATCGAGATGCTGTTTACATTAAAATGTTAAAAAAGTAGTTGTGGTTTAGATTTTTTAAAATTTCTTCAAATGTGATAATTACTTTTGAAGTTATGGCGCCTATAGTTAGGTGTAATTCTTTCTGGACACCCTGTACTACACAAGCCACACTACAATACAGTAACAGAATAAAGCCCGACAAGTAAGGGATTAGAAGTGCTATGGGGTAGTGTTACTAGTGGTCTTCTTCTACAAGTGTGGTATGGAATTCTGCTAAATGTAAAAATATAAATGTACCTCTCGGGACCACTAGGTATCTATAGTCACAAACAATTCAAATTTTTTTGCAAAAAATTTCAAAATAATGCCATTGTCAGGACAATATTCAGAATCAGCATGACAAATGCATTCAAATGAGTCCAACAAGCCTAGTCTTAGGGTCAGTGGTTTTCAGATGGCCTTCCAAATTACCAAGGCTATTGGGAAGCCATCTCAAAAGCTATGACTTATGTTATAACCTATATAGAATCGCCAAAGATTGAAAGTGGTTAACCATTACCTGGATGCAAAAGGCCTTTTGGGTCTGAGAGTCCCTCAGTTCTCCAGTAAAACTTCCCCCTGTGGCACTGCATACAGTCCTCCACACTAACCCGGTGTTTGGTTGTTGAAGGTACCAGGTGGACAGGGGAATTCTGTGGCCCTAATTTGTCTGGCTGGCAATACGTAAACCTGTATGCAAATAATGGCAACAATATATGGTAGTTATTTAACAAATTTATATAAAAATGTTAGAAGCCATATATTTTTATGACAAGATCGGTTGGTTGCAAATTAACACTGCGTACAATGAGAAAATTAATAGTGTTTTTACCTGCCAAGGCAGTAAGAGGTTATTCTATTACCTATACTCCCCCATTTGAAAATTAAAACATTTCTGATAGGCCAGTTAATGTCCATTATTCTGCAATAATTTTTTGCAAATCATTGTCGATTATTAAATAAAGCTGTTTTAGGTAATAGAATAGAAAAAGGGTTTGCAGTATCACTTATGGGCTCTTAATGCATCCTCGGCCGAAAAAGTTTTAAAAACTAATTAAAACGTTATTATTATTTAGTTTTTCTGAAACCTCGGACACATTATTGCCCATAAATGATACTGCATCACCCTTTATTTCTCATACTTATAATGTCCAATGGTTTTGTATCATCACAATAGAACCAACAGAGTCTTACCTGTAGGAACAGTAGGGAGTCATTATATAACACCACTGGCTCCATGACATCATCACAATAAGTATCCCTCAGGACAATCCTTGCATTCTGATGACCAATATCATCTTGGTATTCCCATGATGGACAGCGCTGTGGCTCAGGGCTGCCTGAAGACAGAAAGGACCTAGAAAAAAGAAGAATTGCATAATATAATCTAGATCTATAACTGGATTTCAACCATCATATTTGAATACTTAGGTGCTAAGATCTTCGAGTTTTGTGTCAGTGTAAGTTTAGTATAACAGACAAAGTTTTAATGCCAATATAGACCACAAATGGTAACTATAAAATTAGACATTTAATCATGTTTCATACTTAATTGGGCAACACCAATACAGAAATAAAACCCACATCACATCAATATGCATCACCACAGGTAATTCGGTGGCTTTGTCAAGGAATATTCAATTTGTTACATATTGTCATACAAAACAATACATAAGAACCTGAATACCCCAAATTGTTGCAAAAGTGACCCTTTCAATTAGAAATCGTCACTTAGACCATTGTAAGTGCTTGCTTGTCTTGCTTGGGGGGCCATCCCCCCCCCCCCCCCCCCCCGGCCCCCCCATATCATTCATAACCAGTCAGACATATAGAATGTCATGTTGCATTGCCTTAAGTAGCTTTGCAGCAACTTCGGAATATGCAAAACTTTTCATTCCATATTGTATAGCAACATATAGATATCAAATACTCAGGAACATATGCGATCTTTTGTGTTTGTTGCTTGAGTTTAAAACTAAGTTCCATAGGTTTAACTTGTTTCCAAAAAGTGAAATTTTCATTTTTGCCGGGTTTAGCTATCATTTAGGGAAAAAAATCATAGAACAAAAAATATATTCTGCGAGTCGGAACACCTCACCAAGCGTACAATTGTAACTCTCCAGGTGTAGCCTCTTCCTGGCCCATCGGGGCAGTAGTAACCAGCTGAACATTCTGCCGTAGGTGTAGGGTTTACCGACCAGACCAGTACCATCCAGCAGTGCAGAGACGGCAATCTGTGATGTACTCATTTGCCGGGCGTTGGAGATAGTAGCCTGGGGTCACATGAAGGGTGGGGTACTGCCTGCTGGACAGTTAGTGCCTTTGGGCATCATCGCTGAGATAGAAGAATAATACGTTGTGATTAGGTACCTTCTGGGCACTATTGCATGGGATGAGCAAGGGATAGATGTGTATTAGGTACCTTCTAGGCACTCATTGTAGGCTGGGAGGAGAAGGGGTAGATAAGGTACCTTCTGGGCACTAATTGGCCTGGGATAGAAGGGATAGATTGTGATTAGGACCTTCTGGGCACTCATTGCTAGGCTGGGATGAGAAGGGATAGAAGTGTGATTAGGTACCTTCTGGGCACTCATTGCCTGGGATGAGAAGGGATAGAAGTGTGATTAGGTACCTTCTGGGCAATATTCCGGGATGAGCGAAGGGTAGATGTGGGATTCGGTACCTTCTGGGCACTATTGCCTGGGATGAGAAGGGATAGATGTGTGATTAGGTACCTTATGGGCATTCATTGCTAGGCTGGGATGAGAAGGGATAGATGTGTGATTAGGTACCTTTTGGGCACTCATTGCTAGGCTGGGATGAGAAGGGATAGATGTGTGATTAGGTACCTTCTGGGCACCTCATTGCTTGGGATGAGAAGGATAGATAAGAGGGATAGGTTTACCTTATGGGGCACTCATGGCTGGGATGAGAAGGGATAGATGTGTGATTAGGTACCTTCTGGGCACTCATCGCATGGGATAAGAAAGGATAGGTATCACAGATGATTCACGCTTTGACACACACATGAGCGATAGTCATTTTTTTACAAGTTTTTCCTAAAAAATTCAAAGCTGTTTTGTGATAAACACATAATTTTTGGGGAATCAGCATTAAACGTGCCATTCAAATGAATCCCAAATGTGAATGCTTTCAGTAAGTGAAGTGATTCTTGAGATATCCTCCAATATATGAGGATTCTAATTATTCAATGCTAATGGTACTTTTTACCTGCTTGATGCTTAACCAGCAATTAGTCTACTTAAGAGCTGCAAGACCATTGAAATTTCAATTTTGTAGCATTTAAGGGAAATATTGACTTTGTGTGAATAAGAAAAATTCAAACTAAGCATGAAAGTTGTACAGCTCAGCCATATGAATGGATAACTTGCAACTGCTTCCAAGTAAATAAAAGTCTGCTTAAAAAATTTTTTTCCCGCCCAATTTTGCAATTTAAAAAAAAAACCCAATTTTCCCATTAACAACAAAAATCCACAGAGGACATACATAAGCTTATGAAGTTGATGATCAAAAGGCAATGACAGCCCAAGATGGCTAATACAGAGGCTAACATGATGATTTTAATTACAGAAACTATTTTCCCAGTGTTTTAATTTAATGAACTATTTCTTAATGTTAATTGCCATCTGTTGGATTCGGCACTGTGGCTTTGAGATGACACAATAGTCCCCTGGGCCACCACTGGCCAGATGTGTTATTGATCCTAGTAGAGGGCGCAGAATTCGCACCCACGGACATGGAGTGGGTAGGACAGGAAGATTCCTTCAGGGCAGTATTTAGTAGTAAACCAGCATCGCACTCATCACCACCAGAAAACTGGACAAATTTCAGATGCACATATCACCATGAAATTAAAATTCCTGGAAAAAAAATAATCACTGAAATCTGAAAACGAGCAGTGAAAATAAAAAATGGCTGCTGAAAAATTTGAACAGGTTGATACCAAGCATACTTTATTGTGTTGATATCACCAGATCACTTAACAATACATTTCAAAATGGGTAAATGATCAAGGCGAGTCAACATTCACCTCTGGTGGAATGAACACTTGACTACTCGGGTGATCTGTGAGTACAGTAGATGGCTACCTGAAATTACCCAGTTGACCCAAAAGGTGGACTCCAGAGTTACACACCATAGGCTGGGTACTACAAAGGACTTGTACTAAATGAAGTCTGTACCATCTACTAAAAATACACGGCCGGATTCTTACACACGTGGTAGCCTATACAACACCGTGTCTACCGCGGCAGCTACTGGACAGTACACACTGGGCTAAGCGAGGTGGTAGCTTTTGCAAGCTAGGCTAACCAAAGTACACAGTTATTAGGTAAACAGAATGTGGATAACTCTTGCTGTAACCTACCCCAATGACTACGTTGTAGTTGCCCACTAGGTGAGGAGAGGTGGATGTTGAGTAAACAGGACCGGGTAGACCGCAGCTACCAAAGTAGCTACCCCGCGGTTAACACGACGCCATTTTGAGAGAGTGGATTGAAAATTTAATGAAATGGGGGCGAATTACAATCGGGCTCCGCTTTAGCATTTTTTTTAAGTTTTTTTAGGAAAATCATACGAAATTCAAATCGGGCATCATTAAAAAGACCCCCATATTCCCGCACATGTAATAATAAACATGCAAATATATGCCAAAAATATTAAAAAAACAAAATGGGCCCCTGAGAAAATACTGCGCGCGGCTGAGAGCCGGTGTAACCACGTAGCTACTCCACGACAGTGAAGACAGCCGCTGTGTGTACACTAGCCGTCTATGCGGCTTTTAAATACACGGAATCCTGGATTGGCCGGCGAGGGTACGTCTAGTGGTTAGGTAATCCATGTCTTACTCGTTGGTAGCTGTGTGGTAACTACCATGAAGAAATTGGAATTGTACTGCAAGTAATGTGTCATCCCCCTGGCAAGGTGACAGTCTGGAACATGACATCAGATGAACTTTGGCCGTGATCCAATGACCTCGAATTCATCCACATATTTGAAGGAACCCCTATTGCACCGTAACCCATGTCTGGTTTAAATCGGACTTAAACTTTCGAGGAGACATGAAAAACGAAAAACCTAACTCCCACAACCTAACCAAACTGACACACACACATTAAAACATGAACCTCTCAGAAGACATTTGACCTGTTTCTATGACCTTTGACAATAATCCACATATAAGGAATACCCTACTGCCTTAACCCCAAGTCTGAAAAAACGTACGGAAACGCACGCATTGCAACCCCCCTGCTTTCAGCCGGGAGATAAAATGTGAGAGTTTGACAGGTGTTTTTACATTACATGACTTACCAGTAGGAGTATCTGTCTCAGATCACCGTAGGGTGACACCAAGGCAATGAATGAGGCAGAGACAAGTACCGTAAGTGACAACGACGAGGAGGTGTAAAAGTCTGGCGTGCGGGGAGCAGTCAGAGGAGGAGGGTGATGATGCCCCTTGACGGCACAAGATGATCCAGCTGAGATAAACATTAAATAAAAATATAGAACGCTTTATTCAAAGGTTAAAAAACTCTACGATCTTATTTTAGGCTTTTTGTGGTGCTTAGTGTTAATTTCTTTAATACTCCTGGTATGTGATATTTGATTCTTCTACAGACTTTGCATCACTGCTAGAAATCAAATCAGTATTTTTCCCATTTTTTTGTATCAATTTATCTTAAAACAGACAGCTTACAGCTCATCAACTGTCCCTTAAGTCTCGACTGGAATTGCTCGTGTATTGAAACGGGTTAAAAAACTAGGGTTGGCTTACTCTATTGAATCTACACTATCCCTGTGAAAAAATTAATCGGCTTCCCGTTCCACAGGGGAGTTGTGCTTCAAATGAAGAGCCTCATGGGTTCCACACCACTAAATCTTCCCATAGTTAGTTTTGTAAATGCAGCTTTATAAAATGCCATTTTCGTAACACTGTAAATTTCTCACTATATTAGAAAATGTTCCCCGTTTGACAGAAATCTTTTTCCTCCTAATATATTTTAGCAAAACCTCAGCAAAACACTAGTTTTGGCATGTTTGTTGCTTTGTAGTTTGCACCTGTGGCCCTTCGCATACTCCGAGTTCCAAACGTGACGAACAGTGAGTCAACTTCCGTGGACACTACTAAAGCGCTGTGGAATTACATGCTATATCAACCATTGTTGGTGGGTAACAATAAATACGATGGCGTGACTCCTGTATACGGGGATAACCGTAGTTGCTGAAGTCAATCCCTGGAAGACTAAAAAGGAGGAAAATAACCAAACTGTCTTACCTGTACATGACACAACCAATCACTTGAATGCTACTCTTTGTGAGACTGTTAAAAGTCCCTGGTTGACATTTGAAATTCTTCTCCATAAGTTGTCCCTTCTGGACAGGTGTCCTGAGGGACAGGGGTTGTCTGTGTAGTTGGAAGACTCTTGGACAGAAATATCCGGTAGAAAGGTAATAATTTTAAAGAAAGTAAGGCTTTGGTATCCCACTTCAAGAACATTCCATAATTGTTCTTGAATGGTCTTTTTGTGGTATCACAGTGAAAAACAATTGGTCACATTTATAATAACATTTTGGGCCTACACATGGTTAGACACATACATAATTTGGTCTGTTATTTGGTCACGGTACCATGACACACAATTATTTCCCTTGGCCTACTAATCAAATTTCTTGGTTTGATCCTTAAGAAATGCTCTATCAACCTCATCAAATAATGGTCATAATGCAAAAGTAAAAATACAACAGCAAGTAAACTTCCCCCACGATCCCCCCCTGGCAAGATGGCATTACACTCACCAGGTGGGTTCGTTGGCACAGTTGACCTTGGTACCTTGGTATGTGACCTTTGACCTCCAACATATGAAGGAACCCATAATGCACACCTTCGACCCAGTTTAGGTTTTTCGGCACTGCACTTTTCCAAAGACGACCATAAACACAAAAACTTAATCAAACTGGAACATGACCTCGTTGACCTTGACCTTGGTTCCATGACCTTTGACAATCCACATATGAAGGAACCCCTATTTCCCCTCACTCCAATCTGTTTTAAATCGGACTTAAAGTTTTCGAAGGAGACGCGAAAAACGAAACCTAACCAAAACTGGAACCACCTAACAACCTACATACCCTATCAACATACACATAACGACATTCGCCCCCGCAATATCCCCCTCTGCTTTTGTCAAGCCAGGGGGATAAAAATAAACAAATGATGAAAATTATGTCATAGAACATTTTTGGCCCGCCCCCTCTCACTATGATCTCAAACCAATAGAACATAGGTGCTCACTAGAAATTCCAGGCTAAGTACCGATACCTTCAGCCTAAATACATAAACACATTTAAAGGTGCTTGTTCCCGATTTATGTGGATGTGTTCTCCTTCTTGATATAGCGCCTGGCATTTTGCCACCATACACCCTATCAAGTCACCGTGGGAAACTACCTTGCGGTTTTGATGGTAGACCGCAATAATGCATGTTTGCAAAGCCTATTCAATAATGTGCTAAAAAACAACTTTAAAGTTAAAATAGAAAAATATTTTTGTTTGGTTTGTTGGTTGGAGTATGTGGTGGGTGGGTGGTGGGTGGGTGGTGTAGGAGGTAGGGTAGGTAGTAGGTAGGTCCGGTCGTCGGTTACGTCGGTATGGTCTGGGCGCCCGTGTTTTTGGCAAGGGGCGGGCGGCCTGTGGATCGCGCGGACGGGGGCTCGGGCGCCCGTGGATAAGTTTGGAGGGAGGCCCAGATGAAGTTAGAGTAGGATGGGGAACTGATAGAAGACAGACAAGAGTAATGTGGCAAAATGTAAGTTTAGCACTATGGTACAACCTTTACTTATTCCTACCTGCCTTTCACAAAGTAGACATGCTCCCATGCCTTCACTTGGTGCATAGCTACCAGCAGCACACGGCTCAGGATACACACTTCCCTGCTCACTAGAAAGTCCCAATGGACAACTTCCCTCCGTAACACCGTCTGGGACCATCACAATACGGACACGATTCGTTTCCTTCCCCCTGCTGGATCTGATATAATTTTCCCATCTGGCCTGGCACGGTCTACGCCATAGACACAATCTAGACTTCTTCGCATTCAGCTGTCGGATTGGATAAGTGTTCTTCGTCGCAGTATTAGCCACCTCGCAGTTTACATTGCGATGAGTTACAAGTTGCGTTTGATCACTACTGTATATGTTACCCGTGACAGGATTGCAGATCATAACCTACAGAGGACAAATCATGAAAAATGAAAACGCATTTGGTTTAGTTTTGGCTCGAGAATCCTGTTAATTGTTAAGAGCAAAATTTGACTACAAGGTTTAAAATCTAGATCGTTGTAAACTGAACTTTTTGGTTTTAGGCTCTGCATTCACTGACCTACATTGACTTGCAAAGACTGTGCCACCCAGGAGGGTGCACCGAGTCAATTGCACAATGCACAAACCGATTAGTGAAATTCACCTCAAATAAGGTCATATGATCCCATACAAAATTCCTATTCTTACACATAAAACCCTGACTTTCACACTCATGTTAGCCCACAAAGCCTTAGTACCGTACTGACCCGAGTTTAGGCCACCCTTTTTAAAGGAAAATACCTTGAAATTTGGGGGTTGGATAAGGACCGAATCTGCCCGAAGCCAGAGTGTAAAATATCTTGGCCTACACTATACAGCCACTGCATGACTCCGAAATTTGAAAAAACACAGAATGTTGGAAAAAAATGCCGTTTTAGATATTACGTAGTTCCCCCTCATTCTGAAGTAGATTTATCTTTTGTGATGTAACTTACCAATGCCAATTAAAGACCATAATGTAACTGAGAGATTTTTTTAGCAAAAAAAAAAGGAACAAACTAGTCATGAAAATTTGACCAATTTTGCCATCAGTGTATGGCGGCAGCCATTTTGAGGGCGACACCTCTAGGCTCTATGACTTCCCGACCTAAAATTTTTTATTCATATTGTGGTTCATAATATGAAATCTTCTGTTCAATTATCATTTAAATTGGGAATTTTTCACTTTTTAAGCAATTTGAAACTGTTATTTTAGAAAACATCATGACGAAAAACCAGGAAAGTGAAAAAAGGGGAAATAATGTTGAACCATCATTAGGTGCCCTTGACCCTACAATGACTTGTCAAAATAATTCTGTTTTGGTTTAAAAAAAAAAAAAAAAACCAATCTACCAAAAAAGTATTTTTTCTATGATATGTAGAATTGAATCATTTTCAGTGACTGTTATTTTTTTTAATCGAAATATGGGAAAAGAGTGACAAAATTGTAGTATCACGTCGGAGTGAAGTAGAAAGGCCTTGAGAGTGGAACCAGAACAGTTGCTTTCTGCGAATCTTTGACACTTTTGCGCATGTGTTTTTACTTCAATTAAGAAGTCTTACACAGTATGTTTTTCACAAACTTAAAGGTTCCAGAAGAGTCATTAGAAACATTCTTGAGATGGAATATATTGGAATTTCACATTGGAACATGCATATCATGTGAAATTAGGCTAAAAGGTTTTGTGTTGAAGAAAATAGGTTTCAAATTTTGCAGTCAGTGTCAGCCAAATTTTTTGGCATGGGATAATAAACGGATCGTTAGAATTTTCTGACATTTCCTTTAAAAACTTATGGGGTGGGATTTCACTCGAGCATGGGACTATACTCGGGTCAGACGGTACTTGGGTAATTTGTATTATGATAGCAATGTCTTGGGTTCAAATTCTTTTACACTTTTTTTATCCTGTAAGTACTGACATGGTTTTGTACAGTACAATATAGGCACATCGGCAATGCATTTATGGGATTGGTTCAAATCACGTAGTGATGTGTGGCTCACCTAGAAATACCACTAGGTGATTAAAGCATTCATTCTTGGAGTGCTACTACATGATTGCACAAATACGACATATTTGTTACTCACAAATATCCGTTTGATGCAGTTGTGCACTGTGTGATTGACCTGAAGATGCTAGCATGGGTAGATTTAGACTTGGGATAAGGTAAAGTGGTAAGGATTTCGTTCAGGGAATGTGAGGTGGCCATGTTTAAAAAAAACGGGAAATGGAAAATCGGGGAACTTCCCCTCGACAGAGCAATCCTACTAGTTCATACTCAAGCTGTCAGTGAGGGGTTCCGAATTTGACAGACATGGGGCACTTCGCTACCCCACTTAAACTATTAGTTAGATGGCCGTGGACAAAAATCCCAGCAAAAAATCGTCCCAATTTAAAATTTTTCATGAAACTGAAAGGTGAATAACCATATTTTACCTCAATCCCTTGTATCAGACACTTTTAAAAGGATTGGAAAATTCCGCTTTGCGATTTGCATGGAGAATCTTCCTGCTGTACCGTGGGCTTCTCTACCAGAATCTTGTACGATGAATTTTGTGTCCGATTTTGTCCGAATAATATATATATGGCAATGTACGTCGCCATAATAAATAGTACTTTGTGTCATAAACTCTATAGGCTTATTTGATCCTTGAAAATGACTGGATGGTTTGGACTGAAATTAGGTTGAAAATTGCTTTCGATGTGCCTGAGATCAAGCAATGGTGAAAATTAACATCATACCTATAGGCACAGCTTCAAAACAAACGCATTACACATCACAATGGAGGCTCTCACTAGCCTTCGTGAGGGAATGCTGTGGTTAAAGTTCGCGAAAATGCCTTTCAACATAGTTTCCATTTCCCAGTTGTTTAAGAAATAAATGAAACAGTGGCAGTGGAAAAAAGTGCGATTTTCCGATTTTTTACTTTAAAAGGAAAGCGGATTTAGAGTAGGCAACAAACCACCGTGACGCGGAAAAATAAAAACGCGGAAATCTGCGGAAAACGCGGAACTATCACATCCCTGTCTTGTTAGAAAAGATCAAGTGTGGGTTAGGATTAGGGTTTGACTTTAGGTTAGCATCAGGAAAGCCTGAGCTTATGCTAGAAATACCCGTGAACAAAGCTGAAACTTACCTGTCCTTGAGGGCAGTAATACCCAGCAGGACATATCTCTTTCTGTCCCTGCACTTTACAGGAATACCCCGCTGGACATTCATAACAATGAACTGCATGGGTGTGGTTGACCTCGGTGTTGTTTGCGGCAGGTATTTGGTAAGCCACGCCTCTGGGCAGTAGCCAGTAGTAGTGACCAATGGGACAATAAGTGTCATTGGGTTCTCGGTTGACCGTACCTGGTGGGCAGTAGTAACCTAGGGTAACAAACAAAACAAACAGTAATTATTGGTAAATGCATTATATAGCCAATAATAAAGGGGAATGAAATCTATTGGTCAAAGATTGTCCATGGTTCGAATCAAGGCGGCTGTTTGCTGAGATGTATTCAGGTACTCAAATTATGGATTAATTTGTTTAACTATTGATTATAATCACAATGCGCCACTCTCTTCATTGTTCAATTGAATTCAGTCAGTCAAACCATGGACAGAATCTCAGCATATCGAGCCACAAACATACATGTACATGCAACGAGTTTCAAATAAGAGGTAGGGTGAATGAAAAACCCATGCCAACTGTTCCCAATATGCCCCCAGCTTCAAAGTGGGCCCTGTTAGGAGCATCTGTATCATGGACACACAGCCCAGGACCAGTTATTCAGCTGAATAAAGCCTGACACACCACAAGCCATTACCAATGACTTGGGATACGCTATAGAAGAAGATTTGAATGACAAAATGACCTTTAAAGGTCTGTTCCAATGCCTTTGGGACCCCCTCATTTATATTGGTAGTATCAATTTTATATCAGATGAAAGGAGTCGATTTGTCTCATTGCCATCCCTGACAAATTTCAGACTTCCAAATCTATTTCTTTCTCAAGATACAGACCAAAAACTGACATTTTAATGGTTAACGCATCAATATTATGCACAGTATAGTGAATAGGCCATCCAAAATGTTGTTAGGCCATGCAATGTCTGGTTAGGGCCATGCAGGTCTGTAGGGCCATGCAATGTGTCTTCTACTCTCAAGTTGGAGAGTCTCAAAACTGCAAGTTTGTTTCCCAGGACCTCTGGTGGTAAGTGTATGCAGGTAAGGGCTCTCATGTTAAGTAGAGGACACAATACAAATAAATGGAACCACCACATCAATACGATTACACTTTTAGGAATGAACTCTATGGCTGCTTGTATTTTATTAACAACCCATACACCTGTTTAAGTACATAAATTGCAATTCTGTAGTTTTGATTAACGGTAATACACCTGATATACAGGTGTGGGGGTCCCAACTTGGAAATCAATATGTTGTTTTGAACAGTTAAAAGCTTTAAGAAATTGCACTGTAAATTTGTTAAACTGGACAAATTCTTCAACATCACACCCCTTCTGATTGATAAGCCATTATCTCCATTTGTTAATCTGACAAGCATTAAGTACCACCTTTCTCTACCTCTGTGTCAAAACCTTGATGCAGCTTACGCATGCGTCAAGTTGGCGTTTTTGTGCGTGCATGTAAAAAACACTGTCGCTTTAAGCCAGCACGCACGATTTGCTGGTTGGACCATCAATCTAGCGCTGAACATCAATGCCCGGAGGTTCAGAAAGAAATGAGTATAGTTGTCCTACCTTCCCACAGAGACCAGTAGGTTCTGTGAGTCCCTCAGTTTCACAGTAGTAGTAGAGCCTCCGGTGCGTCAAACATTCACAGATGCTGCCTTGTTGGTGTCTTGAACACACGGTACCTGGAATCAAGACAAACAGGTCATTTATTAAAATTTTGCTTGAGTTTTGATTGAAGGCAATTTCCACAACTGCGACTTAGAAAGGATTTTTTGGCTGGAAATGACAGAAAAGATTGGAGGCAAAGTTCAAACGGGACATTTTGGGTTAAAATTAGTTCTTGCTTTTTACATTTGGTAAAAAAGGTTAAAAATCACGATTAGATTGCCGGGCTTCAAATTCAAAATAAAAACATTTTTAAAACTAGCGACAGAAAACTGTTAAGAGAGAGTTTGCAGGGGAATAAGAGCAAAAAAAGTCTGAAATACAAAAAGTATGACCTTTGACCTTGACCTACAACCTGTCTTCATAGCACAAGTTGTGGTTAGATCTGTGGTGAAAGTGTTATTAGATTGGGTAAGGGTTCTGACGGGTACATGCGGGAAACAGAGCCAGCCAATGACCAATGACATATTTTGCTTTGACAAAATCACCCTCATTCTTTAGCAGGGCTGATGATTGAGGTTGTAAAAAATTCCTGAAGACTAAGGACTGTATTTATAATAATAAATTGGCACGCAAGCACATGCGGGGGGGGTCCAGGGGCCCGCCTAAGGCCCTGTTATGCCTGGTGGGGTCCAGGGCCCAACAGCCCGGCAGGGTCCAGGGGCAGCGCCCCCCGGAAGCTGTCCTGGCTTTTGGACAATTTTACCCATAAAAACACGATCCGGAACAGCAAATTTTGCATTTTTCCTGAGTGAATTTATTGTATTAAAACAAAAACATGTAGGCAAACGTACAAAACTTTATGACATACTCTTGAAAGTTGAATTGAAGTTTTCCTACCTTCTTTTAATCTGTCGTTTGTGATATGCAGCTTTATTTGGTCTCTGATTTTTTTTTATGTAGGCCACCCAGTAATATTTCAATTGACAGTTACACACGAACAACAACACATACCCCTCGAACATTTATTTTCAGAAGGAAATCCCGGTAATACACCAGACACATGTTTCCGTGCTATACGTTCATGGTGTCATAATCCAAGAGTCCTTGTTTCAATCAACCTCTGTTTCGCACAGCTGTTGAAGGGTTCATATAATGACAAAACCGGAAATAATATAAAACAAAAAAATATCAACGGAGACCACACTTGACAAAATAATTTGGATTGTTTATACGACTCTCTTCATCCTGTGTAAATTTTACGAAATTTAATCGCGGGGCAAATAAGATTTTCTTTTAAATCTACTTTAACACGTCTCTCTATGGAAAATAGGCATATAGACGGCGCCTTCTATATATACAACTCATGACCTTGTAGGCCTATATGGCAAGATTTCCGCAATGGATTTTCCTGATTTTTGGAGAAGATAATAGCTCTTGAATGTCCCTAATTATATCAGCTGTCAAAAATGTGTCGCCGCTGATTAAAATTGCTCTAAAAAATAACAAGAGCGATTGCAATGGTTCAAAAACAGCTGTGTTCGAGCCAGAAAAAAGCCATGGATTTTCAAACCGTCGTCTACTGACTAATCACCAGCCGGTCTAGTACTTGGTAAGCCATTTGTAAAAAATCGCCGCCGAAAGATTGTACAAAAAAATCTTTATAATGACCGCGATGACAGCCGGAAATAACAAATTTCACTTGCTACACTACAAAAACACTCAAAAATGGCGAACCGACAGCGATATGTGCGTACCCATAATTAGCACCCACGATACAGTTATATAGTACTACAGTAACGAACTTTGCACTTCGAAAAGGGGTGAAAATTATTTTACTCGCGGTAATTCAATTTCCGTCGTTTTAAAAACAACCATTTAAAAAAAAAAATTTTTGCAAGCTCTGGACTCAAAAATCCGGGGGGGGGAATTAGAAATGACAAAAATCCGGATATCCGGGAAAAAATACGGGGAAATCACAGCCCTGTCTTTAGTGCCGGGGGATAAAATGGAGGAGATATTGAGCCCCCAAGCAGGGGGGGCCAAAATACAACATAAAAATAAGATAATCGAACCAGTGAAATTTGCTATTCGAAAGGCCCATTTCTATACATACCAGCTGGGCATGGAGTAGGGTCAAATGTCCCATTTGATACAGTAATGTCCTACTGGACAGTCCACCTGATCAGGTCGGGATGATCCCTCTGGGCAATAGTTAGCCTTCTAGACATAACGTCAACTGGGGCTGGCAATGCTAGTCATCACAGTAGTAACCTACATGCAAGAACATATTAGAAAAATGTGTGATTACATTCATGGTGAATCCAATTGCAACTCAGAGATGAAGAGGATATGAAAAGTTCTGGATTGGATCAATTTAACTCCAGTAAAGCGTATTCCCGCATCACACAAGAGGACTTGGTACCTAGAGTAACGAGTGCACTTTAACAGACCCTGGCATGATCCCTACTCTTTTTGACGAGTACTGCAACTTTTTACGTGCTCAGGTTTGACTCCTCTGACACACGAACCAACAGCTACGCGACTCTCTCAAAAAAACATGAAGCGCGGGGCACCATTGCTTAATACCTGCCCATTCTACGCAATGGGTGGGAGCGAGGAGAAATTCCATAATAACTCTTATGCAATTATGCAATTTTGACCTTATCGGAAACTATTGACGTATGACCAAGAAACCCGACTCTGCGGGGCTCGAACCAGGGCTGTTCGGTCAATGTATACTCTGCCCGACGGTTCACCGCCTTAGACCGCTTGGCCACCTCGCCCTCTTATGAGTGCGGAGAGCAGCAAAATACTAAGCAGCAGGAGAAATATAGCAGGAAAATAGGAAGGGACAACTCAAAAATTACCTCTTCGGTAAAATTTACGAATTTGTCACTCAATGAAATTTCTCACTAAGTTTTACTTACACCCCAGCATATCATATACCAGGATGTCAGTGGCATATCAAGGATTTCTGAAGATATTGGCCTTGCCACAGCGGGCTGTAAATGCATGCGCATGATGCTAAACTTTTATGTGGGGATCAAAAGTGGAGTTAAATGGTATATCTCCACTACCAAAAATGTGGATAATGCTAAAATAACATTTACCAAAGTCCATTTTTTTTTACATTCTGGATTTTTTTATTAGTATGGCAAATTTTGGAATTTAAAGAATAAAGCGGATTCGATAATTCAGGCAACTGCTGTGCTACACTAAGCAACAAAAATGTTCACATCCCGATTGACCTCCATGTCCCATTCCAGAATCCTTGAATTTTATTGTGCTGAGTTGGGTCACGGGGGTCAATCGGGATATGAAAAACAATAGTTGCCTGAATTATCGAACTCAAGTATTCCAGAAATTTATTGAAAGTCTTAACAGCCCTGCTATACAATCACTGACTGCCTTTGAGGGGCCATCAAAAAATTAAAGGTCCATGGACCGATCGCTAAGGCCTCGTCCCCAGAAAGCCCATATTTTACTGGAAGTGTCAACATTTTGGTTATCAGAAGTAAGCTATATTTTTTCATTGACCCTGTGAAATCTTAGAGCCAAAGGATGTTTGTTTGGAAAGTTATGAGCGAAAATGGCCCCATTTTGGTCGACCAAATATTTATGGGGCGACAAAATCACATTTTTAGCTCTCGCATCCAAAAAGGGATTGATTGAAAGATTGGCGCGAAACTTATAGATTGGGTTTTGGAGTGGAAAGCCAATAATCCATAAAGATGAAAACTTCATATTCTGAAAATCGAGCCATCCCCTTTAAGCTCTTGGTTATCTTGAGTCAAAGGTGTTCGTACAGGCAAACTTCTTTTCGCGGATACTAGTAATAAAATCCAGCAGTTGGGCAGATGCTGTTCACGCCCATGGAGGGTCCAAGTACATTTAATATAAATACAGTCCAACATCGGTTTTATCCGGACACGCCGGGACCGGCGCTCATCCGAATAGGCGGATTTGGCCGGATTATTGCGATTGATGTTCAAAACCACAGGCTAAGTGAAGTTCAGGGGGGATTAAGTGTGTGACAATGGTATTTCTTACATTGCTAGAAACAACGTAACGAATTGTGAGTGTTATGAATGATAGAAATGGCAATAGTGAGAAATAAAACAGAAATTATTCAAAAAACACATTATTGTTTAGAAATCATCTAAACTGAAGCCTGAATTTTCATTGCCAAGGTGACGAAAACAAGCCATTTCCATTTGAGAAGTGGGCAATGCCCAAAATACATCTTGTAGCCCATAAAAGAGAAAATGGTCTCAAACAGTGGCACCCAGGTCACACCCTGTTAGCCATATTACTCTTCCCAAGTTCCGTTTTGGCTCAAAGCCCACCACGGACGCATGCACATATCTGTTGTGGGGCGGGCAGGGGAAGCGGGAAGGGGAAGTCAACAGTGGAAAGGACATTTCAGGCTTCGTTAGATGATTTATAAAACATAATGTGTTTTTGAACAAATCATTACACTGAACTGATTTCCTTTACACCAATGTTGTCTGAAACATATGCATTAACCCCAGTTTGAATGAAATTTTCAATCAACACCAGACTAGCACCACTCAGTCGGAGGTGAACATGATATTGCAGAGAGCCGCCAAGGATGCAGTCAAAGGTAGACCAAAAACGCCAGAGTCAAAAACACATGGACTCTAGATTCCTAAAAGTCAGCAAGCCAATAACTCACCTAGATACTGGAGTACACCAGGGGTGAGTAAGAGGACCTCAGACTTTATGTGATTAAAAGACCTGCCAAAGTTTTTTGAAGGGAGCCAGGAGCCGCGAATCCCGCAGAGAAAACCCAAGCTAAGGAATTAGGCGGAGGAAGAGCTCGACAGAGACTGGAGTGCCACGTAGGGCCCTGGACAAGGGCCCGAAGCACCCGCGGCAAAGGCGGATGAACAAGGACTCACAGAATTGCAAACAAATGAGGATCCGGGAGGGAACCAGAGAAGGGGCAAGGCAGACCAGCGTAATACGCGGGGCAAAGAAGCCTAACTCCAAAAAACAGAGGAGCGAGCCCCCTAGAGAGGGGGCCGATCAGAGCAACACAGAAGAACCCCGCGGAGAGAAGGACGGGGGGGAGATAAAGGTTGAGAGAACTGAATGGAAGGCTAAAAGGCCCCGGCCCCATGGGGGCTGAGAGATAAGTCCGACACTGACCCGGAGGAAGAAGTTACAAGGAGAAGGAAATCTCCGAGCTAATCCAGCCGGGGAAAGGGACCGAAAGAGTAATAAAGGCGAGTACTAGAGCGACCGCCGACACCCAAGGACGATTGGGGGGCTTCGCCAAGAGTACTCGACGAGAGACTCAGATCCCAAGAGGAAACTAGCTTTCGGGTCAGAAACGGAACGCCTGCAGGAGTCAATGGAACGAAACCAACGTCACCGAAAGGACGAATCCGAAAACAACCTAGGCTGTGGTGGGCTGAGCTAGTTGACCGAAAAATCCAGACAGCGGATGATCGGAAGCAGCCAACAAAAGACTCCAAAATAAGGGAAAGTCCACCTCAGACTGTCACAGTCAGGAGGTGGAGGGACGATTCATGCCTCGACTGGAGGTAGACAGAACCACCGAGGATAGAACGAGGCAGGACTCCGCTAATACCGGGAGCCGTGGTTACCAGAACGCGCAAACCGAAAAGCAGTCAAAGGCTAGATTAATGATATAAACTAGCACCTCCCCAGATGGGGCCAGAGTCAAAACCTGGCCCGAAGGTAGACAAAGTGGGGGAAGCACCGAGAAGTCTACCAGAGGGGAGAACCCAGAAGGTTAGCTCCGCAGGAAAACGAGTCGAGCCTCGAGAGGCGACCCGAGCCGAGAAGAGGGGGCCCTTCACTAACTGCTCGAGAAAGCCCGAGCAGAAGTCTAACCAGTAGCGACTGCAAGCAGAGAGCCGGTGACAAAGCCGGAGAAGGACCCAGAATGATCCAAACATGAGGAACTTCGTGGCCCGCCGAACGACGAATCGGTATCGAGGATGCAAACAAGTAGCTGCGTAGCCGAAGGATGGATGCCACCGAGAAGAGGTTCCGCGGGCGGCATAGCGGCTTCGACACACTATCTCCCGAGGAGAAGAAAAGGAGAGCGCCACCGGAGAAGTGCTACCCGAATGGGCGAGATACCGATTAAGGATCACCAAGCCTCGAGAAAAGGGAATAACCAATCGTCAACCAAACTCGAGACGTAAGACATGGAAGAATGACTCACAGCGGGGGGTTTACGCCCCCAGGGAGACATTCCCACCCGTGAGCGAGAAGCTCCCAACCGATTTTAAAGTTCAGGTCACAGACTTTGACAGACTAGGATAGAGGGGATAAAAAACCCCAGTCGGAAGTGCGGCAGACCACCATGGTAAGGGTCCCAGGTCGTAAGACAGGAGCCAGGCAACCGAAAGTGCCCCCAGGACCCCGAGGTTACTAAGTGGAAAAGAACCAGATCCAGTCGCAAGTCACGGCGGGAAGACAAGACCAGTCAACTGCCAAGAACAACTGAGAAAGCCACATGTGAAGGCGGAGAGTTCTGAGAAACCACCAAACTCGGAATACCCAGTCGCGGGGATTCCCACTAGGCAGCAAAGTTGAGACAGAAAGCGTGGCAAGAAACCCGCAAGTGAAGAGATCGAACAACGGGATCCTGAAACCTCTGGGAGGGGGAGGGGGAACCCCATAAGATAGACCCGACGAATAGGGAGCACACCCTTCGATAGCCCGCGACGAGCCCCAACGCTAGGCCCGGACGAGCCCCAACGCTAGGGCCGGGAACAAGGCGCGACGCTAAGCCCGTACGACGAGCCCCAAAGAGGGGCATCGTCGAGCCGACCCAAAACCGTGTCCAGGTCCCCCCGAGGAGACAGCGGAACCAGGGTAGTCAGTGGGAGCCAAAGGAATGTGCGTGAACTGTCAAAGCCCAGCCTTAACTCCCGAACAAACGGAGAAGGGATCCACGGTCAAAACAACCAGACCCCCAACAGTAGGCGGAGGTCCAGGCGAAGTGAAAGGACCTAGGAGTAGGAGTTATAGGAGTAGGCTAAGAGTAAGGCCGGGGAGCACGGGTAAGGGTAGGCAACAGAACAGAGCCAAACCCCCAGCGCACAGGACGAACAGAGCCCAGAGGGGGACGGACGAGGGCATCAACCTGGGTGGGAGCAAAGCCCAATGAGGGAACCGAGCCATCAGCCGTCAAGCGATGAATACCAAAGCCGAGACGGCCAAGAGCAGGGCTAGGCCCCGAGGGACCACCAGCCGCATTGTAGGCCGAGGTCTCGCGGCCGCACAAAAGTGGGACAGAGGGAAGGAAGAAAACAGCCAAGGCGCAAGATCAGGTTCCCATAAGGGGGTGTAAGGCCAAGGGAGAAGGACAAGAGCCCTACCCCAGGCCTGTGCCGGCCCAGTGAAGCCCTGGAGGGGCCACCCTAGACCAGCATAGGCATGGGCCTCATAAACCCCGAAGGGGGCCAAGGTAATTACCAAGAAGCAGAGCATCAGCCCTAGGGCAGGCCCGACAAGGGCCCAGACAAGCTGCGTGGGAAGAACCAGGGCCAGCTACCCCGAATGGAGATAGAGGGTCTAAGTCGAGAAGCTAAGCTAGGCGATGATGAAAGCCCCAGGCCGAGGCCAAGGCGAAGTCAAAAGAACGCCAAGGATATAGGCAACGACTCCCAAGGAAGTCAGGGGCTAAGACACCAAAGGACCAGTATCAAGCCAAGGCTAGAAAAATGGTCTAGACCCCAAGGGGAAAGAGACTAACGCCAGACGGTAAATGTCACTAGGCCCGACTCGTAAGGGGCGCTAGGCCCCGCTGAGCCCCAGGAGAGGAGCAGCGAAACTTGCATCAAGCTAGGAGTCCAAAGCTCCCGAGGAACAGAGGACCAGGAAGGTAGCAGTACTAACAGGCCAGAGCCTAAGAGCCAGGGACAAGTAAGGCCTAAATGGCCCAGCCCCTAACTGGCAGGGACCAGAGGCCTCAAGTCCCCGATGGTGAACACGGAACGGGCCCGGACTAGTACCACGAAGGAGCTAGGTAACGGGACCGCAACGTCAGCCGCCAACGAAAGGCAGCGACGGAAGCGCCGGCGAACCCAGAGCTTAAGCCATGGAGGCCGGGAGCCGAGTGATAAAGGCTAAGGTCTGGATCTCGACGACGCTGCAAGCTATAGCACGGCAGGCTGCGCCCCATGCCCAGGGCGAGGAGGGCCGGCCCACCCCCCCCCCCCCCCACCACAGGCAGGGCAGGAGCACCCCCGTAGGGACCCTGCATGCCGAAACTAGAGCAACGTCAGAGACTGGACGCGGTGTCGAACCAGGGACTCCACACGGCTGAGGAGGGCTTTCACGCCCAAGGCAAGGCGACATGCCAGCCAGGGGTGAGCAAATGAGCTAGGCCGCCCCGTAGGGGAGAAAGCCCTGCCAACGAGCAGACTTGAGTAGACACAAGAGAAACACCGGCCCTACGGCATCCCTGAAGGGGATGCCCGAGAGCCAAGGCGGCGCGACATCCCCACAAGGGAGACAGGTCGCGGCGCCGGAGAGTGGAAAGTCAACACCAGGAAGGTGGACAAACAAAGCACCCGAGCAACAGCCCCCGTAGGGAGACCAGATGCTGTGGTAGCCGGAATACACGCCAAACACGGCGGATAAACGGCCACCCGGAAATCAACGCCGATGACGGCGGAAATAATAAACGCCACCATGCAGGTACCTACGGGAGGAGACGCGGCATATATAAAGGATGATTGTATCAATAAACCCAAGCCAATCACCTCCGGAAGAGGTGTGACGCTATAAAAGGGAGGGGTACTCCGCACCCGAAGGTGGGGAGAACGACCCCTAAAGTCCCGGAGCCACGAGCGATACAACCCGCAGAAGAGACTTATAGCGACACGGGCACGCAGCGCGCGCTGAAAGGGCATGCTGCAACCTGCACCGAGTCCCCCGTGAGAGGTAAGACCCGAAGGTACCCACGGGGCGCCAGAGAACGGAAACACCCACGGGGTGCACCGTTAACGGCGGAAACCGTAGCGCGAACAAGCGGACGAACCACACCAGTAACCGCACACGAACCCGCGGAACCCAACCTGGCGACGCGCCCAGCGCACGCCCCACCTAGCCCGTGAAGGGCTGGTTAAGCATGCAGCACGAGCCCGACTAACCCCGCGGGGCTAGCAGGCTCGCCAAGCGGTGTGCCAAAGCAGCTGGACCGTTAAGCGGGAACTCGCCGCTGGACGCAACGCCACATAACTGCACACGAACCCCGCGTGAGCGGGGGCCAACCTAGCGAAGCTCTGTGCGCCCCACCCTAGCCCGTGAATGAAGGTCCCGGTGAAGACGCAGCACAAGCGAAGATTACCCGTCGGGGGCTAGCAGGGCGAGCAATGAGGTGGGGTTGTGCCGTTAACGGCTGCTGAACCGAGCGGGAACTAGCGCTGGACGGAAACCGCACCAGTAACCGCGCCGGTTACCCCGCGTGAGCGGGGGCCACCTACGAAGCGCCCGCGCTCTCAAGCCCGTGAAGGGCTGGTGGAGCATGCAGCACGAGCCAGATTGATACCGCGTGGCTAGCGAGGCACCCGCCATGCGGGGGAGCAGGGAGCATAAACGACACCGCGTACGCCACATAGGGGGCGCCGAGGAAACCGCCTAAGGGCTGGACGAATCAAGCCCGAGACCGGGGTACCACGGCAGCGCGGTCGCAGAGTTGAGGACTCCTAAACCACGAGCGCAGGGTGTCGGTACTGGCGACGGATCGGCCCGAGAGAACCCGCGCGTCACCATAGCCAACTCACTGCTACCGGACGGACTGCAGCCGCCCAATCCCCTAGGGAAAGGGCAGGCCGCAGCAGAGCAGACCATGCTAGCCTGCACCGATTAAAGCAACGAGCAAATCAGGCGAGCCAGCGCAGGCAGCGTGGGTAGTCAGTCCAGCCCCCCGAGGGAGGCGGGCCGACTAGCATGCTCTGCCTATACCGGGGAGGTCAGCAGCCGCCAATATCCACGAGGGGAAAAGGCAGCCAGAGCAGACCGCGATAGCCTGAACCGGGAGAAGCCCCTAGGGCGAGACCAGGCGGAGCCAGCGGCCGGTTAGAGAGGTAGACGGCGAATACCGAGAGAGAAACGCCCTACTAACACGCCATAAGTAGCCGAAGCACAACACCTTCAGGTGCTCCAAAGCAGCGGGGCCGCCTTGAAGAACCTCGGACCGGAGCCCGAATTACACCCCCCCTTTTTTAAGCGCAACAACATAGACAGGGAAACAGGGTCAATGGCGAACGATTGAAAACTGAAAGGCAAACCGCCAAAAGAACGAGCACCACAAGGAGCGACCGGCGGAAGCAAGACCGTAATGAACGCACGGAAAGAGGGTCGCGGGGCGGCGTGGGGTGAAGAGAGCCAGCTGGGCAGCTGTCGGAACGAAAACGAAAACAAAGAAAAAAACAAAGGCGAGCCGCGGTAAAAACCCGGCCCGCCAACGCGGAGGGAGGACAAAGTTACAGCGCAGGTAACAAGTCACAAACGGGTAAAGAAATTTTCCAAAGTCAGTTTAACATTATTTTATTAAAATACAACAAGCATAGAACTAAAATAATAGACACACCCACCCAATAGAACTGTTTTATTGAAGTATGGACAACTACAAGAAACAGAAACAGGATCACAGAGCATGGCATCCAAAGCACACAACACGTGCGGCAATGGCTGCCTTGGTTTACCTTTTCAAACGCTACAAGATCCACATGACAGCACGGCGGTGTAAAAAAAGGATACACAATCAAAGCTCTCCGACGGGTTGTTGTTGTAAAGTCGCCGTTTATACGCCCAAATAGAGCGTTATAAATCCAGTATATAATCCAGTAAGATATCCAGATAGTATTGGCATAGTAGTAGAGTATCGATTGAGACGACAACAGTCCCAGTACAAAATACTCAGATAATTTTGGCTGCTAATCACAGGCTGCGATTTGTGTACAAGCGGTACGTTTGTATGGCGGCCCAACCAAAACGGAATTGAGGAAGAGTAATGGCTAACAGGGTGTGACCTGGTTGAGACCATTTTCTCTTTTAGGGGTGCTAAAATAGGTATTTTGGGGCATTCCACTTCTCAGAGGGAAAGCATATGTTTCAGTCAAAGTGTGTAAAGGAAATCAGTTAAGTGTAATGGATTTATACACTTGTTCTTGCCTCGTTATTTTCATTATTGCTATATCTAATTGGATAATCTAAGTCCAGGATCGATCGTCTGTCAAAATTCTCACCTGGTCTGAATGGCCGATCATCGATCATTGCCTATTTACTAGCGGTCGCGGTTATGTAAAAACCGACGGACATTTACACGGTATCGTAACAGTTCCAGCCATAAGAGAACAGATTTTAAATCATGAAATAAGGATCTAATACCTGTTAAAAAAAACAAGGGAAAAATTCCATCATACAGCTCCGTGTCGAAAGCTGCAAAGATGTGCAAAATTGGGAAGCTGGGAATAGCCGATCAAGGTTGAGCTAAATGACTTCCGGGTTTGGACACTCCCGGTTTGGAAACGGTGTTTCTAGATATGAGTCGCACATAGAATTTAATTAAACAATTGTTTGGTTTTTTTTTTTTTTTTTTAATGTTTTTATTTTTTTTAATTATCCGTTTTTTCGATTTATTTGATGCTCATATCGGTCCATTTAAAGTGTGCTTAGTGGCACAATCAGTGTTTGTGTATGGTGTTTGGGTACGCGTTACAATGACCGCGTAGAAATATGTGCCACCGGGCCGTGTTTCGGGCGAAAAGTTTTGATTGCGCATTTTTATCACGGTCATGGTGGCACAGCTATGATTTTTGGGGATGTAGTCCGATTAACCTTGTTTGTAGCGAGAAACTTCCCAGAAACGAACCCAATAAAGGATGTGGGAAGCCTTTCCATGGTAAGTCATTTATATAGGATAGATACCAGTTCAACGGAAAAAAATAGGGTGGTAACGAAAAAAAAATAAAGAAAAAATAGAAAAAATAACCAGCAGGCGCAATCGGCCGCCAGCCGCCGGCCGGATAATTAATAGAGGAACCGAATAAATGGTGGCCGGATAAACGAGGTTGACTGTATTAGAATATAAATTAGTGTGTTACAAAAAAATGTCACCACTCATCACAGGCAACTATGAACAGGAAATCTGCAAAAAAACATATGGCTGATATCGGCGATGGAAAAAACTTTTGAACAAACCAAATGCCTATTGCTAAGGATTTCTGGATTCAAAAGATATTTTATATCTGATAGGTCACCTGGCGAAATCAACGAAGTGCATTTTTCCAGGCTGTAAGTTTTACATAGTACGGGCTTGGGTAGTAACATTGACCCGTATGCCAGTGGCTCCTCAAATCCAGATACTCTAGCCTTTAAATCTATCTCTATTGTCGTTAAAATAACATAAACAGAAACAATGACATACCTTGGACAATTTTCCATTCATCATCACTTGCAGGCTCAGTTTGGTCTGAGAATGTCCCAGGAGGAAAATCGCTCTGGTTCTGCTGTACTAGAGGGCAGTAATAGCCCACAGGGCACTCGTTGCATCCTCGCCTTGATCTGGGTAGACTCCATGAATAACGACGGCAAAGAATCTAGAATGAGAAAGGTTTTGCCGTTAATTTCAGAAACAATGATATTTACAACCAAGTATGCAAAAACAAGGAATCTCATCTTATTTGCCTGTCGTTCCTGTCTGTGCAATTTCTAAGGTTTTTGAAGTTATTAGTTCTATTGGAAACCAGCTTACTGGATGTTATAGGAATGGCTTTGGGCATAGACAGATCCTACAGTGCCAAAAGTTGACATTTAGTTTAAGGGTTTATAAAATTTTACCTTATGCATAGTACTAAATCAATAAGGTGTGTGTGGAGGTCTAAATCGGGGCAAAAAGTTAGGCTAGCTGTACACATTGTACAAATAAAGAAAACTGCCAACCCACCCCTTTGTGGAAAATCAATTCATTGTATATATGTTCTACCACACAGTGACCATGAAAAATACAAAAATACACGTCGCGGTTAACCGCTAAATCCCCCTGGGGGGGGCGGGAGCGGTTACAAATTTTTAAATAATCAGTTTTTTTTTAAAAAATCCCCCCTTAAACCCAAAAATAACTTAAACCCTAAAAACCCCCCTTTTAAACCTGGCAACCCCTGAAACTCGGAACCCCACCTTCAAACAACAAACAGCCCCCTTAAGCCCAGACAACCCCCCTTAAACACGGACAACCCCTTTAAACCCGAAAAACCCACCTTAAACCCCAACAATCCCCCTAAACCCAAACACCCCTTAAAGCTTGGACAACCACCCCCCTGTTAACCGGACAAACCCCCTAAAACCTGGACAACCCCCCTTAAACTCGTGCAACACACCTTAAACCACAACAAGCCCCCTAAGCCCAGACAACCCCCCCTTTTAAACCCAGACACCCCCCTTTTAAACCCGGACAACCCCTTTTAAACCCGGACAACCCCCTTATACCCAACCACATCCCCCTAGTCCAGACCAACGCCCCCGTTAAACCCGGACACCCCCCTTTAAACCAGGACAACCCCCTTAAACCCAGACAACACCTTAAACCCAAACAATCCCCTTACACCCAACAACGCCCCTTTAAAGCTGGACAACCCCCTTAAACCCGGGAAAACCCCCTTAAACCCCAACAATCCCCTTAAGTCCAGAAACCCCCCCTTAAACCCGGACAACCCCTTTACACCCAGACAACCCACCTTTAAACCCCAACCATCCCCTCTTAAACCCAACAACCCCTTAAAACCCGGAAATCCCCCTTAAACCCGGACAACCCCCTTAACCAGGACAACCACCTTAAACCTAATCAGCGCCGAGAGTTACATGATTCCAGTCAACCCTCATCAAGTTTAATTCAAAATCCGGACCTTATGGACTCAGATAGTTTTTCACAATTTTTTTTGGTATGAAAATACCCCAATTTAGCCATAAATATGCAAATTAGCTATTAATTAGCATATCATGCGCCACAAACCTAATCAGCCCGAGGGAGCGTACATGATCCCCACCCCTCCACCAAGTTTCATCAAAATCGGGACTTATGGATCTTCAGATGTTTGTTCACAGCTTTTGGGTAAAATACCCCAAATTAAAATAACTCATTAATTATGCGAATTAGGTACCTAATTTGCATAGCATATGCCACGCCCAGAATCTAATCAGATGAAGGGACTGGCAGTCCGATCCCACCCACAAAGTTACATCACCATAACCCGTATGGGTCTCATGTTATCGCGTTACAAGTTGTGGTTGGAAAATTACCCCAAATTAACTCATAATTAGCCAAATGGTACCTATTAGCATTGCCACGCCCATAATCTAATCAGATGAGGGGCATGGCAGTCCGATCACACCCACCAAGTTAACAGCGCCATAAACCCTTATGGGTCTCATGATATAGCGTTCACAAGATTGTGTGGCCGCAGCCGCCGCGGACGCTGCCGCCGACGCCTTGACTGATAGCATAATCCCCCTCTGCTTTTCAAGCCAGGGGAATAAAAACCGCCCAACTTTTTGGACGGGTTGTGGTACGTTTTTCAGGCGTTCAATCACAGCCATTTTTGCACGCTTTTACAAGTGAAGTGTTAAATGAAAGAGCAATTATCGGACATTGGCACATACTGAGCGAAAAAAATGCAAAAGATACTTTTTTGTGCCAACGGTACAAGTGAAGAACACAAATAGTGATATTCAATTTCCCATACCCAGGATGAATAGCTTAGTAAGTCTGTCTGGGCTTTCATCACCAATAAGATCCTCAATGGGCATGGGATTACAGTCTGAGTCTCATCAGAAAAAACACAACCAGTACGGTTATAAATGTCCCGGGTGGACAATGGGAACTCATGGCATAGTGGTACAGGCAGGGCAGTAGTAACCTGAAAATGAAAACAAAAAAATTATATAGATAGGATTTATTAACAGATCATTTTTCAAAGCACTGCTTGAAATAAGAGAGGTGAGCTAGTCCAATTGTGAAAATTTTTTTAGTACTAAGGTTAGATACGACAACGTGGTTAAACTTTGCATCTTTTAAAAGGCCCTACTCAGTGATTTGATAAATTCAGAAGAGTACGGAAAAATCATCAAAATCAAATTTTTTCCAGTTGAAAACAAAATAGATTATCCTAACATAACCTACTAGTGGTAACCCTAAAAAGGACAAAATCAGATATTTAGTAATTACTCTCCCATACGCATGGACACATATTACTATACAGTATTGAACATGAAGACTCAATCTTTGAACACTGCTTGTTTCTTTCTTATGTAATTTTTTAGTTGTAAAAATGACTTTTATAAAAAAGTCTGCAGACCTACCTCACTTTTAATCTATTCCCTTGTGAATTTGAATGTTGTGACTTTTTGGTAGATCATTGGCATTACTGCCTTTAAATAAAATAAACACCTCTCTTGAAATTCAAATGCAAGACCCAGCCTTTGTGATTGGTAGCTTTTCATCTACAACTGCAGTGGTTACCGGGGCGGATTGTTTTATTGTAACTGTGTGTTACTTTGCTTCGAGTTCAGATTGGGTATTTGTAAATGGTCTTGCATCCCAAATAAAATTAATGTAACTTCCCTATAATTTAACACTTTTAAAATAATCAATTAACAGAAACCTTAAAAGTGTGTAAAAGAACTTAAAAAAAGCCTGTATTTGTTCATCAAGAAGATACTTAAAGGTATATGATATAGTTAGTGGAGTCATACGAACACAGGCCAAGATTTGAAATGATAATATTACTGTGTTTAAACACATGCTTCAATATTGAAATTTAAAATACTTGGTGCATTAACTTTGTGGGGGCTGGTTTCTTACATGCAGGACAATGTTAGTTGAGTTCTGGAAGAAAACTGGATCCAAGGTATTATCACAATAGGAAGCCTGTGCTGGGCATTCTTACAAAGGAAACTCTGAGTAATTTCATCTTGATAATAGCCTGAGTCCATGTGTTGGCTATATGCTACTTTCCACAAACAGTAATGACCTGTCACTAGTTTCAGAGTTAATCTTTATTAATCAAGAGTATCTTACTTCAACTTGACAAAAATATGAGGCTGCAGGAAGGTTGAGGTTCCTCAGCATCCTCACAAAATTAGGGTACACTTCAGAAAAGATGACATAACAACTCATATTTCAGGCAAATTTCTATTCAAAACGACAAGAATAGTGCCAGTATTAACTCGGTATACATTATAGAACATTATACTCTGTGTCAAAGTACATTTTACAAGATAAGCGTACTTTAAGCGTGATGCGCTAAATGTGATCGTCGATTGACTGCTAAGCTCCGCCCCTTTTGGATGGCGCCGCGCGTCCTCGTGTAAAGGTATTTTGATGATAAATAGTATAGCTGTAATATTAACCCACCTTGTGGACAATCGGTAATCATTATGGCGTGCTGGTTAGTCTTACAGGTGGGCAGTAGTAGCCTTCAGAACACAGACTATCTGGGTATTCATTGCCATAGCCTTCACAATAAGAACCTTAGCTATATAATATTAACCCACCTTGTGGACATCGGTAATCATATGGCGTGCTGGTAGTCTGACCAGGTGGACAGTAGTAGCCCTCAGAACACAGACCACCTGGGTATTCATTGCATAGCTTCTCAATAAACCTGGTGTACCGGTTAGGCATTCCGCTAGAGCTGAGAATAAAGTGTGCATATGTTATAAAATTGTATAAAGAAATGGTTTGTTTATATTTGAGAATTTTAACAGCAGTCATTTCAATATTAAAAATGTTATAATCAATCTAAATGGAAGAATACTTATTATCTTAATATTTTTATTTCTCATCTTCCATTCACTGTGGAATTATATATCCCATTTAAGTAACATCTTGGGTAACAGCATGTATTATGAAAGATGTCTTGGAATTAATTTTGTGGAGGCCATTACTCTTTTTTATGCCTACTTTGGACCCTGTGGGTGTTCCCATAGGGACCGGCATCATAAACTATTAGTCACACTGTATGACAGTATGACAGCTTATCAAGTGATATCTTAAAGGGGGGATGGCCTATTTAAGTATATAAGTTTTCATCTTGATAGAATGGCCTTCACCCTAAACCCATCTGCAAAGTTTTGCACCAATATTCACCTGGCTACAAACATGAGTTTATACCCCATAATACTATTTTTGTAAATTATATTGGTCGACCAAATGTAGCACATTTTCGCTCATAACTAGAAGCCAACATCCTTTAGCCATAAGATTCACAGGGTAAATAAGAAAAACAGTAGCTTTCTTCAGATTCCAAAATTTTTATCACTTCCAATAAAATCTGGGTTCTGGGAACGAGACTATTGCGATGTGCCCTGGCACTTTCAGCGTGAGGAGTGGAGTGAGTGAGTATGAATTTTAACGACAACTCAACACAATTGATATATCGTGTCATTAAGATTATTAAAAACATCAAACCTTAATAAAACTACACCACATAATTTTAGTCACAACATTTTAAAAAGTTACAATATTTAAACAATCAGCCTCCTGCAGGAATTTTATCACCTAAAGAGGACTAATATCTTGAAATAATGTTTTCAAATCTGGAACGCTATAATATTTTCTAAGAATAAGCGCATAATCAACCACTCCAAGTAATACATGTTCACAGAAAGGCACAATGGCATTTCAAGAAGCTATATTTTTCTACCTACCTTGTGATCCTGTGGTGTTCACATAAGTGCCATTGGGACATGGTGCACCTGCTATGCTGCCATTTACACAGTAGTGGACCAGATGGACATTAACCTGTAAAATATAAAGTAGAACAAAAGATATTTGGAACTACATACATCATGTCAACATTTTGATATAAGCCAAAACATCACTGTCTAAAGCTGCAATGAATGTCTTGGATTGAAAAATCAGGAAGTTGATATTTTTATTTGTGTTGGTTCATTTTAACAAAAATCTGCAGATTTTCTGTAAAACTATCATTTGAAGAACTAAAGGAGGGTGTTAATTTTCATGCCATATAAAGTTTTAAACCAATTCCTGCTTATTTGACTCAAATGTAGATCAGGGAAAAAATTAAAAATAAAAGAGGGGAAGCATATTCTACATTGGATTGTCAAATCCTTGAAGCTTTCAGAATACTATTTTTTGTATAGCTTAAGGGGTGGGACACGATCATAGTGCGATTTTTCATATGATGTTATATGATGTAGAAAAATATGAACTTCTTCTGATATCAAGTTGTTAGAGTTAAGTGGGGGACGAAGTTTTTGATCAGGGGCACCAAACCTTATACCAGTCCTAATACTTGTGATTAAGAAATAATAGTGGTATCTCACTTTACCTGTTGAATCTCCTAGTGGTCAGGTCTTTTGGCCCCTCTCTGAGCCAGTAACCATGCCTGAATTCACAAGTAGGGTAGGCCAACTCCTCGCTACCACAATTACATGCCCTCTAAGCAAGAGAAAGGCCGGAGAAGCTACCACCCAAAGGCAGTACTGGCCTTCCTACAGCGCCCTCTTCATTGGGTGTGTGGTTGGGATATCGGGACTCCATTGACACAGTACAACCAGCTCCCAGTCCCCTGTTGGGTAGTCTAGGCCTGGAATCTCACAGTATTGACTGAAAAATGATGATGTGTTGTGAAAACACATAATTATAAGTACTGATACAACTTTTTTTATTGAAATCAAGCACTCGTGCACTCTAAGCTGATAACACTAATCCTGTGCACATATGAACAAATGCAATTGACTTGCTTAGACTATGGCTGATACTCTCAAGGGCGTCAAACTTGGAACTTGTATAATCCAGGGTTAGTCCTTCATGAATATAATTATTCAATATAGCAATATATTGATAAAGCCCCCATAATAGAGAATAAAGCAAAAGGTAGGGTTATGACGTCTAGTGTACGACTAAGGTCAGAAAAGACCTTCAAACACAAATAAATGAGCATTGTGAACAAGGATCTGAATTTTATATAAATAACAGATTTTTAATGATTTGTAATTGGTTCAAGATTTGGTGTCCAAAACAAATTACATAAAATCAAAAATTTACACAATTACAAGGAATTTAAACTTTGCTACCTAGGTCCAAAAAGCAGGTTGCAGTTCAACATGATATGTCCTCACCACAGCGGAAGACTCCACAAAATGACATATGCAAAGTCACAGTTACAAATCCTCAGGTAATAATCCATTGGAATCTTTCCAGTCCTGAAGGTACTTTTGTCCAGCAGTTCAAGACGACAAGGTTAAATTAAGTCCCTCGACGATAGTAAATCCACAGTATATCAGTCCAAGATAATCACCACGATTTCTAATCTGTCCCACAATTGGAATCCTATTTTGATTCCCAGCACTTTCGGCTTCAAAGACGACAGTAGAATAATTACAGCAACTCTGCTCACATGGAATTATAATCCTGGCACTAGGTGCTTGACACATGTCTGCTCCTCAATGCAGAGTAAAACTAAGCTATTTCTAGAACTTTAGTAGTGGATGCTGGCAGAGAGTCCTTCCAGTGATAGTATTTAACTACTCACAGATAGATTCCCCTTTCTAACAATATTCATTACATCATTCTCATGCATAAACATAACCTTACACTAGCTGACTAATCGGAATTCATCACCCGAATTGACATCAGTTTCCATATATAACTTTGTGGGGAAATTCCCTGATCTTACAATGTATTGATCTCAAACATAAACAAGTTTCTAAGTTTAGCATCCTTGGGGAATTCCCCACTTCTCCTATTGTGCAATCTAAACCGGTGAACTTAGCATAAACAACTCTAGGGGTATTCCCCTTTCTCTCTTTTATAGTAAACAAAGTGCTTTTCCCGTGAGAAATCTTTTCTCAAATAAAATTGAGAAAATAATATTTTTAAATTAAAAAGAAAATGGAGGCATATAAACAGTAGCATATTTGATAGAAATATTACATGAGTATCCACCAATAGCTGCCTTACACTTTATTGAATGTAACATTACGTGAGTATCCACCAATAGCTGCCTATGCTTTAAAATGATTGTAACATTACTTGAGTATATCTGTCTTATTATGGGGCTATATCCATATTTTGCCTACTTACCCCGGTAAACATGCTATACAATCCTCCTCCTGATAGCGCTCTGTCAGATTATTAAAAGTCCCAGCTGGACAAGGGTTCTCAAATGCATAGGGCAGCTATTTGGTTGTATATACATGAGTATCCACTAATAGCTGCCTTATTATAGGGCTATATCAATATTTTGCCTACTTACCCCGGTAAACACGCTATACAATCCTCCTCCTGATAGCGCTCTGTCAGATTATTAAAAGTCCCAGCTGGACAAGGGTTTCATATGCATAGGTGGTTCTGTCAGGACAGAAATAGCCAGCAGGGGCATTCCATGGGTGTTGTCGTGTTAATTGTACAATAGTATCCATCTGGACAGTTGCGACAGACCTTGCGACCAGTCTCGTTGTTGTAACGCCCAGCGGCGCATGCAATCGGTGCTGTAGATCCTGCTGGGCAGTAGTGACCTAGGGAGAAGAAGAAACAGTTTGAGGTTTTATTTTTCCAGGATATGGCCAAAGGGAAGTATATATTTTGAAAATCAAGTTTTTAAAAAGTAAATTTAAATATGGGATCCCTAGCAAGGAATGGAGGAAATGATTTGCATAGCAAGGGAGTGCTAACACGGTCACGGTCACATAGGGTTCAAACTGTACACCAGATGAGTCTTGGGCCATTGAGTGTTTTCACTCAGTAAAGTGAAATAAAATTCTTCCCACGCCTATTGGCACATAGGGCAGTGCCTATCTCCGTTTCCATAACCCGAGGCCACACGTCTGCTTAATGCAGTGAAAGCTACAGTAGGGGGTTAGTGTTCTGGTAGCTCCGCGTGTTTAACTCCCCTACTCCATTCTTTAAATGTCGAGTGCTGAAAAGAAGGCAGTAGGTACCATTTTTGAAGTCTTTGGTATGACCCGGCCGGGGTTCGAACCCACAACCTCCGACTGTGAGGCGGACGCTCTAACCACTAAGCCAACACATCACTGAGTAAGCAAGAGATGAAATTGTTTGAAAGCTGTGGGAAGGAAGAGAGATTTTACATGCATTCATGGGGATTAGAGCAAGAAACATAAATATATTCATAACAGATATGCCGTAACCTTCAATCTGTAATCTTCAATCTGTAGCTCAAACCAGATGTAGGTCCTCAAATTGGATGAGGGATGGCAGTTGTAGTAACTGGTTGTAAAGCCAGACAACAACGCAACATACTGATAACAAAAGCTGCTTTGGCAAATCCCCCTTCTGGCTAAGCTGCCAAAGAGGAGTATAAGTGTTCTCCTTCCCACAATGTCAGTTCTTTTCATACATTTTTTGCACTGGTTGTCCGCATGAGGTTTTATCGTGACAAAAAGACTAATTGCAAGATTGGGGATGAGTTCTGTTCATCTTGGTTCTTTTGTCAATATAAACTCATGTGACAAGCAGTGCACATTATTGAAAGATTTGCATTGTGGTAAGAACACTATATCTCTTCTTAAGGCTGCCAGGGGGATAAGCAGTTCAAAGAATTAATCTCTTGGATTGTCTTCAATGAAGGAATACACAGGTTTATTCCATAATTAGCACAATTTTTTTTTTTTTCCCATGGTGAAAAGCTGTCTCTGCTAATGGGAGAGCATCTTCAAGCATCTAAATCTTGAACATTGTACTATCTACAATGTGCTTTACTAAGTAAACATATCTTTACATGAAGATTGAACATAAAATTCATTTTTCTTTTTCCTCTTTCCCTTAACCCTCACATAATAATTATAAATTAAAAGAATATTTTACATCACATGTTTGGAGTTGTGTTTTTCAGACAAATGTTACTGTACCTGTAGGGCATATATCTCCCATGATTCCATCTGTGGGTTTTTGGAGGTCAGATCAAGGATCCCTCATTCAATAGTAGAATTTTCGCATTCATCCTTCTGGTCTGTGGCGTTGTAATCTGGGCACTAGTACCCTGCTGTACATGTGTCATGAGTTACTGCCTGGTGATGAGAGATGCACTGTTAAGAAATGTAAAAATCTTATCCTGTTATCCATTTCAAAGGAGCAATTTAGCAAGCCTTCCAAGCTCAGGCACAACATGAGTGTTACAAGAGGGGCATCTATATCTTGCTCCAAACTTTGTTTCCTCATCTCTTTGTCAGGTAATCTGTCAGTCAGGTTTCCCTCAGGGGCCGCTACTGATATCCTGTAACCAGTACTACCTGTCCCAGATACCAGTACAGCCCTGGTATCCGGGTACCCAGTACTACTGTCCCAGGGCCTATTCTGCGGCGGCTAAACCGACACCGCCCATCAATTTTCTAAGGAAATCTGTATGAGAGGGTATCTTGTTACCCTGGTAAGAATGAAAAATGAAATCTACCTACAAGGGCTTTGGCTCGGAGAGCTATTGGCAGGCCATCCAACACTCTGCCAATTGGTGGCATTGTTGCCCTCAAGGCTAGGCCCACCGCCGAAAAACTGTGGATTGTCGTCAGGAAGGGCATCCGTCAATTATTGCTGAGTGTGAGGTGTATCTGGCCACCCCCTTAACGGGGACAAAACCGGATTTAAACTTGGTCTAACAACCTCTTTGTAGTGAGCATTGTGATATTCCTTATGTCCATTCATTTAATATATAAAAATCTCGGCTTTTGGACTTTTTTACTTGGTAGCTTTTGTCTGATTCACCTCAATTTCATTATGTTAAGGATTCTTCTAACTATTGCATCTTCCCTGGCCACCACACTTTCACCTACCTAAAGGTGTTCCTGGTGGAACAAGGAAATCTGGATGACCACTGCCTTCTATGCAATAATATCCCATTGGGCATATACCAAAGTCATCACTGTAGGTGTCTCAAAGGACCCTTTCTGGTGCTTTTTTCTTGGACCATTAACCTGCTCAGTTTTGCCTGTTGCATTGCTCAGTCCGGTCTCCTCACAGAAATAACCTACAAGACCAATGAGAAATTATTGCTGGTAACAGTTTAGCACAGGGATAATTGTTTTATTATTACCTTACGTCTTTTTGAATAACTTCTCCTGAGATATTTTAATGGTATTACTTATTTTAAGAAATGAAATACCCATTTCATATTACTCTACTACCATTTTCGTAATTAAAGTAATCAGTCATTTGTCTATAGAAGCAGTCAACTGCACACACAAACACAATATTTAATGAAGTGGTCCAAGGATTGAACCGTTGTGGAATACTTTACCAAGAAATACTGATTTTTTATTCAAAAACAACATTATGTTTTTATAAATCATTTAACTTGAATCCATATTTCCCTTTCCAATGTTGACTGAAATATATGCATTCCCTTCTCAGAAGTGAAAAAAATAGAATGCCCCAAAATACCTATTTTAGCACCCCTAAAAGCTGAATGGCTCGACCGTGACCCCGGCCACACCCTGTTCGACCTACTCTTCCTTAATTCTTTTGGCTCACGCCCACACGGACTCGCATATATTCAATGGCTTGGGGCGGGCCTGGAGTGGGAAGTCAACATTGGAGAAAGGAAATCAGGCTTCAGTTAAATGATTTATAAAAATAATGTGTTTTTTGCAGTAAATCATTACACTGAACTGACATTTCCCTTTACACAATTGTTGACTTGAAATATATGCATTAACCCCCGTTGAATGAATATTTCAATGAAACAACACCAGACTGACTACTCATTCGGAGGTGGGCATGATATCTCGAGCAGTCAACATAATGCACCAAAGGCGAGACCTGCACTAAACATAAGTAACATATGTTCAGGGGCCTAAAGGCATTAACATAAAATCGGGGACATAGATGATCACCTGACAACGGAATACGCCGGGGCGAGCGTCATAGTCGGCAACCGGTTGGGGGACTTTATGTAAGTGTAGTTGAATTTAGTGTTTGTTTTCTTCAGGAGGGTTACCTCTCAACGTTTCTCGTTGGGGATTATTGTACGTTTTCTGTCGTACACCGACGAAAACGTTGGTGGGAGCCCTCCACGACAGAGCGTCACAGTTTCAGCAATGCGATTTCCGCGGTGATAGGCCCAGGACGACGTGATGTTACGAACGGAGTGGGCTCAAGCTTGGGAAGCTCCTATCACAGCGTTTGAGTCATTAATTACAGCGCTAAACCATCTAGCAATTGTCGCTTTCGACGCGGACCCGTGGGTGAGGCGTGTGTATGAAACAACGAGTCGTTCGAGCCCCTGAGCGGACTAGTTTACGTTTATGTAAACTCCAGGGCCCGAACGGGACAACACAGGCGATCTTCCGCACCGACGAGTGACATGCAATTCGGGGTAGATAATTGTTGAGTGTCGAATGAGGATTAACTCGGTTCTTTCCATAAAATCCGCCTAAAGAACAATTTGACCCTGTCCCGATGAGAATTCTGACGCTGACATCTAGATATTCTTAATCTCCGGGCATCGTCTCCCAGAGGCCAGCTACCAGGAAGACCTCTTAATGGTGACATACTTTAGTGATGCCTCAGCCATTGTTCGAACGGGGGCTTCAACTAAATAGTCGAAGACAGTATTAAGGTCCAGGGTGGTACCGCTTCCTGGCCGGAGGTCGTTTATTAAACATCCCCTCTAGAAGGAGACTGATCCAGCCATCGTCATTAATGGTTGATCCGTCATCGAAATCCTCTATGGATCGCTAGGATAGCGGACTTGTAGTTTCTGACGTCGAAGTTTCAAGTCCGCTATCAAAGCGATCAGTGAGAAAGTAGCGATCTCGGCTACAGATGCCCTAGTCGGAGACACCTCTCAGTCCGCTCACACCAGCGGAAGTCGGGTCCAAACGGCTTAGAGTGAGCGTCAGGTGGACTTCCTTCTTCCTGCTGATAGTATGAGCGGAGCAGCCCTCTGCGAAAAGCCAGAATCCTCGGCCTCGCTGCCGGATAATGGCCACGCAGTCCACGCTAGGTGCTCCAGCGACAGACTGGCGCTCCCTCCGTCCGGAGGGATACTAGGTCCGGACGATTCGGTAGACGCAGCGGCATAGCCGCCAAGCGATCCACCATTGACTAACCAAAGGTGTTTCGGCCAAAAGGGAGCGATGAGGATGACACGGCACGCCTCGCGCCCATGTTGAACTACACATTTAGAGCGGAATTGGTGGAGTCTAGGCCGTGAACACCCGCCAGTCTATCGCCAGAGCCGTTGCCATGGTAGCACCCGGGGCGTGAAGTCCGGGTGCAGTACAGAAGGAGGTGGTGACTCAGGTTCGATGCGAACAGGTCGATCTGAAGAACATATAATCTCTCGAAGATCTCCGCACGACATCTCGTTTCAGTATCCATTCCGAGGCCTTCATCCTGCCTCGTGACGATCGTCGGCCAGGAAGTTGACGGCCCCTGGAATGTGTTTTTTAACACTGCGGACATCGTGATGGCCCGGTCCGACACCACGCTGTAGACCATGGCATCGAGACACCGGGACCGGGAACCGGGACCAAGCCCCGCCCTGCTGTTTGATGTCGGCCACCACGGTGGAGTGTGTCCGTCTGTACCAGGACACTGGGAGTTTGGTCACCACCGGCCTCGAATTGGAGCTAGATTTCGTTCTAACTGCCCAGAATTCGAGGGATTGACATTGGCCTGATCCTCGGTCCGTGACCACGTCCCCGAGGCGCTGAGGTCTAGGGGGAAACCCCCCCAACCCGACTTTGACGCGTCCGTCGTGATAAAAAATATCGACTGGATGCGCGGGGAAAGAAATTCCCGGTCAGGTTGGGGCGGTGAGACCACCATGCCAGGTGTTCCCGGATCCCCGAGTTGAAGGGGATCAGACGGGAATCCGGGTGCTTGAATCGGCCTGTTAGTGTCGTCCGAGGTGCTTTTGAAGCAGCCTCAATATGGAGCGACAGTACGGGAACAGGTCGACGAGACTGGCCAGCAGGCCGAGAAGGCGTACCCAGTCTCGATCGGGGGCCTGCTAGCAGCGCCCCCATGGATGTCGCAGTCTGAATAACAGACATCCCCCGCTCGGCCGTTGGTTCTGCAATGCCCGGAAGCATTTGCAGCCGCGCACCCAGCTACCTCAGGGCTTGAGAGGGGGTTAGGCTCGATTTGTCGAATTTGACAATGAAGCCCACAACCTACTGCACCACCTAATGGTACGACTGACCATCTCGGCCCTGTCGCCTGGGGCGACGGCCGAAAGTTAATTTTCCATTGTGATTTCTTTCTTCTTTCTTCGGCCTGATGTACTGATTCAAGGCGCCAATCCCCGGTCTTTTTGGGAGCCAAGAAGAACATCGACCAATACCCCTCGGTGAAGGGGGTTGACCGGGGAAATGGCACTCTTCGCCAAGATGCCTCCCGAGGACCATCGGCCCATAAGAACTGGTTTCTTCGGCTTCCCCCGGAAGGGGGGTGGGTCTCGGATGTGAGAAGTCGTCGGGGGGTTTCGCGGCTGAATTCTATTCGAATACGCTGGGTACCAACCCCCGTTCCAACCACGCTTTTCAGCACCCAAGTTGCGGGAGAAATGGCTGGCCATTCCCACACGTAATAACTTAAGCGGGCCGCCCACCGGAGGTTGTAAGGCTACTCCCGAAGGAGAGGCCCCGCGGCCCGCCGGCCTCAGTACGAAGGCTTTTTCCCCTTCCAGCGCTTGCTTTTGGGAGGGGGACGAGCCTTCGTCCTGGTCCCGGACTTTGATAAGAAGAGCCGGGGCTGCGGGCTTCTTGGGTTGCTGAGGCGGTGTCGACTTCGACGTCGGTGTCGACTAGAAAGAAGCGGAGCGCGACGCTTCTTCTTCTTCTTAAGCCGAAGATGTCCCCGAGAGATCTTCGCCTGAGCCCCCTTGAGCACCTGCTCCGATTCCACGCGTTCCGCTGAGCAAGCAGTGAGTCAACCGAACTAAGATGCCGAATAGGAACGTCCCAGGGGTCGACCTCAGTGGGCTTGGTCTTAGAGACCTCCGATGCAAGACCGGAAGATCTCAGGGTGCTCAGAGTGAAGCAGGCGTTCTCGCGTCTCAGGAAGCTGAGGTGACGCGCCAGAGACATTGAAGCCTCCGTTTGCCGAGTCATTACTCGCGAGGCTAGGACGGTCAATGCATCAGAGGCTTTTTCCGGAGACACGTCCACCCTCGCCCATCGAGGATCTGAGGTCGTGGGCGAGGACCATAGAGAAAGCACTAGTTCTGATACCAAGTCCACCGCATGTCTAGGTGCCTGCAATGGTCCTCCAGAGGGGGAGAACGCCGTCGGGGCGGCCCTATGACCCCCCGTTTGCAACAATTGGCTGCTAGTCCGAGATCTATGGTTTGGATCCTCAGGAAGGAGTTGAAGTCCTCTTCGGTAGTTCTCAACGCCTTGGCGAAAGTTTTCACCAGGGGGGGGGGGTGGGGGGGGTAATCGAGGAGAGCTTCTGAGTGACCCCCCCGGAGCGCTTCCACAGAGACCAACGTCTGTGGAAGCGTCAACGCCTGACGTGTTTCCTAGGAGGATAGGGAATGCCCATATTGAGCTGTCCCCCTCCGCACGGCCACTCAGGCGGCAAGGCAGGGTCGAGACTCTCAGCCTCAGGCCCTCCCGCGCATGCACCTGGAGGGATTGCCGCGGGAAGAATAATCCACCTCACTCCTGCTCCGAGCTGCCGTGACGCTCCTCCGAGCCCGAGTCCACCCCGCCAACGCTGTCCTCCGAAACAAACGGAGTCTGCGGCTAAGAAGGATGGGTATCGAGGAGTCCTGAGAGGACGGTGCGACAGATTGAGCGGACGGAGGCAGAGGGGGGGAGGAAAAGGGAAAGGGCCAGGCGCCGCCAACCTGGGCGGCGACAACCAGGGCCCTCCCGCAGGGACCAAGGCAACTGGCATAGGCTGGGCCGCAGAGCCAAAGGTTCGACTGCACCCCGCCCGACCCTGCCGAGGGTACAGGCCGAGAAGACGTGGGGACGACACCCCAAGTCCAGGCACTTAGCCGAAGGGTAGTAGACGGGTACACTGCCCTGCCCCGGCCCGGTACCTGGCTGTACCATCACCGCAGCTTGAGTGACTCCCAGAAAGGAGACAATCTGCTGCAGCAAGCAGCGGCGCAACCCACCCGAAAGCGGGTCAGAAGCAGCCCATCCCCTACAGCACCTGGTGCCTGCGGTTGGGCAGAGACGGTGCCGACGGATTGTAGGCTCGGCTGTTGTCTATAGCCTGTAGGGTCTCCCGCAAGCGTTCGAAATACCATACATACTGTCCTACCCCACAGTCCAGCTCGACTGGGGGTGGGTAGCCACGTACGGGGTTCATCGTAACCTGGAAAGGTAAGCTGCGGCGGTACTGTGTCCCCTCAGGGGCAGGCCACGAAGGTTGCCCCGTAGGAACGCCAGAGAGGCCAGGGGCAACCCAAGGGTACCCCGCATAGGCGGACCCCGCCGCGGAGACAGGTGGCAGAAAACCAGCACTATTTACCCAGAAGGCAATACCCCGCGAAGAGCCCTTATCCGACTAGTCAGCTGGGGCATATGCGGAGGCCACCAGCGAGAACGCCGCGCTACGCCAAGCCCCGAAGGGCCCGAAGCGGCGTGCGGCGCCAGCTGAGGAGGCACTCAATTACTAGCCAGGCTAGTCCCCACGGGGTTGCAGTGATCTTAGTCCAACACCTCGGGTCCCGCCAAGGGATACCGAAGCCAATGCCCCACTGTTTGTCGAAACATACCCCAAAGTAATGGCCACCGTGGTCGCGGTCAAGGTGCCCGAAGACACCGGAACCGTAATCACGCTAGGTGTGGACAACAGCGGCGATGGATTACCCGGGCCGACAGGGCATCACCATCACCCTCACCACTACCGGAGCGCCCGCAGCGCCAAGCCCCCAGGGGTATTGGCAGAGCAGACCGCGCTCGCCCGCACCGGAGTCAGCCCCTAGGGCTGACCCATGCTAGCCAGCGGCCGGTGGCTCGCGCTGAGGAGGACGGCCCAACCGCCCCGTCAGCCGTGCCGCGAAGTAGCCGAAGCTAACCCACCTTTGAGAGCACCCAAAGCAGTCATCGACTGCCTTGGATGAACCCCGGACCGGAGCCCTACTACCACCCCCTTCTGTGTACGCAACACGAGTGGCGTACCCTGTGTCATGGTTGCCCATGGAACATCCTACATCCAATACAAAAAGAGGCGCACCCGTCGGTGCGGGAAAATTGCCTGTGATCGACACATAAGGGATGGGGGACCCACTCATGAATGGATGCGGGGCAGCGTACTCAATTATGCGCCATGATGACGGGGTGAGCTGAGATGCTAGAGGAATAGCGTGCGCAATAAAACCCGTACAGAAAATACCAAGCGTGCCGTGGAGGTTTCCTGGTACGCAACGTCAGGACACACAAACCAACTCGGTAACTGAGTCACAAACGGTTAAGATGTTTTTTTCAACACAGTTTTGACCTATTTTATTAGTATACCACAAAGCATCTAATAAAATAATACACAACACCAGACCATATTAGTTGTTAGCAAGCAAGCCCGCTAACACATACCAACAAACTCACACATAGTCAAGCCTACCAAACAGCGAACGTGCGTCAATGGCTTGCCTTTGTTTACCTTAATTTTTCCTGCTACACAGATCACATGACCGATCGGCGGCAAAAAAAAAGATACTAATAAGAGCTCTCCGACGGCGTAAAAGTCTCCGTTTATACCGTCCGAATGAGCACATAATCCAGTATATAATCCATTAATATATCCAGATAATTATGGTATCGTAGTAGGAGTATTCCGTATCAGACGACAACTAGTCCAGTATAAAAATCTCAGTTAATTTTGGCGGCTAATGACAGCGTCGGTAACACGCGTCCGTTTGTAAGGCTCCAGAAACGAATTGAGGAAGAGCATGGTCGACAGGGTGTGACCTGGGGTCATTGGTCGAGACCATTTTATTTTTAGGGGTGCTAAATAGGTATTTGGGGCATTCCACTTCTCCAATGGAAATGCAATAGATTTCAGTCAACATTGGTGTAAAGGAAATCCGTTCAGTGTTAATTATTTATTAGAGTTATGGAAGCTATGGGTGCAAACATGTCCATATGACATAAAGTGTTGCATTCATCAATCCCTTTTTCTTTCCTCTAATCACACCTTCCACCACAAACCAAGTTTGTTCAAGGAACCAAACTGATTCCTTGTGGAAACACAACACAGTAATCTACAACCCACATAACCTGCGGGGCAGAGAATCATCACATTCAGATTCTGCTAACAGGCCTTCTCTTGGTCCCTATGTTCCTTGGGGACTGCAACTGGATTCCTTGATCTGCTTCTGTACACACCCATGCAGTACATAACCTTAAAGTAGATTAGATTTTCAAATATGGATTACAATCAATATGTGTTTAGTAGCACTCTTACCTTGCTTAACTGTTTGAAAATGTATCTACAATTTGGTTGAAGAATCAGGGGAAAGTAGAAATACTTCAACTGACAGCAAAAAGTTACATTCACATAAGGCATATATTACATAGAATCAACCTTTTTACATATTTGGATTAATGGCAAATTTCATAGGTACTTTTTAGGCTTGAACTTGTATTAAACAAGATCAAAAGGTTCCATTCCCAATAGGGGTTGTTTCGTTGGATTAATGTGAATTTGGTTTCTGATCGTACTTTATCCGCAGGTTTTTATCTGGGTACTAACTCCAGTTTCCTCCTACATCTCAAATCAGACTCTTAGCATCAATCTGTTCTCTGGTATTATGGGTTCTCTGAGTCCGATGCACTGAACACCTATTGAGGATGCCGCACAGCACTGTGAGCATATTTACGTCAAAAACCAAATAAATTAACATTTTGTTTTTTATGTCTTACCTGAGGACAAGGATGGGTCATTATCTGGCTGACAGTAAGAATCCAGGGTAACAGAAAAAAACCATGGAAAGCCTGCCTCTACCCTGTGTTTTGGAGTATTTGCCCGACATCACAGACTGAGCTCTGAGGAGGATCCTTCAGACAGTAGCGTCTCTGTGGAGCATATGTTGCCTGGATTTGTCATGGGGCTCGGTCGCTCGGCTCCACCCAGCAGTAGTAACCAGGGTAACAGTCACCTTAAAGGATAAGTTTTCACAAAAATAATACATAGAAATTTTTGTAACTAACCTTTTGTGGCGACTGTTCGGATTGTATTGGAGACAAGACTTTTTGTTCACAAATTGTTTTTTGCAAATTAGCCAGACTGCTGTGTTCCAGGGTCTAAAAGTACTCCATTTGATCCACCAACACTTTACACAGTGTTCTATGAGCTTACAAAATTACATTTCTAGCTTTCTATCAAAAAACAGATTGCAATATTGGCATGAAACTTAAAAGTAGGGTTATTGGGGTAAAGTTCATCAACAGATAAAAAAACACTATGTATTAAATTGGGTAATCCCCTTGAAAAGGAAATGCTAAAATGATAATTTGGTTCAGTTGCTAATTGATTCAAGCCGAAATTTTAGTTATATTACAACCAAAAGTGTTCTTATGACAAAGAAATGTTGACTAAGTCACATGGGACTGTTTGCATTTAATATCAAAACAATTCTAAAATCACTTTATTGTGATTGCGACCAAAAATGTGTGGAAAATTATCTGGAAAAAGAGAGCTGGAATAAATTGCTCCTCCAATATAAAAATGGCATGTAAATCCACTCTAGACCCAAGCATAGAGATAGATCAATAAAAGCTAGAGTACTGACTGCCATCTTGATTCAACGAGCTCACTGGCGGAGACTGCCGGGGGGTTAAATGTTGCCACCCAAACCATTCTCGTTAATCTTACAGCAAGGAACATTACACTTACCATTGATTTCGGCAGCCACCCTCAATAAAAAATGATCTTAAAACATCCAAGAACATGTCAGTTATGTGGTTGTTCAGAAAGTTTCCCGTCGCAAAGATCAGTCCACAATGTTTTTGCAGATTTTCAATATGGCGTCCAAAAAAAAAAAAAAATATAGCGTGTGCTCGGTATGTTCAGAGCTTGCTATTGACGGTGCGATGTTCTTAACAAAGGAATAATGCACAGTTCTAATATTTTTATTAAACATGAACGTTGACCATGGTAAACTCGAAACAGCATCCGCCAACTCGCTTGTTTTTATGCATTGGTAATCAGCGAAAATAGTGTGTTCCTGCCCATTCTAAATAAATTAACAGGAACAGCCCGAGGCCTTGGTATTTACCTGCTTCATCAGCTGCTGCCTTCCTGTTTTATCACAGTATTTGCCTGCTCCACATTCTATGCACTCTTACATTGCAATTGCTCTCTATAGGGTAGGTATGTACCCAGGGGCATCATGCATAAGGTGGTACCTTACCTGATTCATCAGCTGCTCCTGTTTTATTCACAGTATTGCCTGCTCCAAATTATGCACTCTACATCTGACAATGCTCCCTATAGGGTAGGTATGTACCAGTGGGCACTCATGCATTAAGGTGGTACCTTACCTGCTTCCTCAGCTGATCTGTTTTATCAAGTATTGCCTGACTCACATTCTTGCACTCACATATGACAATGCTCCTCTATGGTAGGATGTACCAGTGGCACTCATGCATGAGGTGGTACCTTACCTGCTTCATCAGCTGCCTCCTGTTTTATCACAGTATTTGCCTGCTCCACATCTATGCACTCTACATCTGACAATGCTCCTCTATAGGCGTAGGTATGTACCCAGTGGGCACTCATGCATTAAGGTGGTACCTTCTGGGCCGTACCTGCCTTCATGGCAGTGATCTCCCCAAGTGATCACCCAATTTGATCTGCAAGAAGTAAAAAACACATTTTCTGAATTTAGGGAAAATCGCACATTTAACCTTCTTTACTTAGGACTGTCTTTTAAAATCCAAAGGCTGAATTCTCAGAATACACTTATGCATCTACAATCTGACAATGCTCATCTAAACCCCCAGTAATGGTAGCATTCAGACGGTGTATGAGTCCATCCCAACATGCACTGGTTTTGGGAAATAAGGTCAGTGAACCCACAAAAATCCTTTTCTTACACATAAGAAACCTGACTTTTACACTCTTTTAGAAACACAAAAGCATAGTACTCTTAGGTAATATTTAGCAGGATCTGAAATGCTTTGTGGTTCTAAATTTCTTGAAACTTTTTTATCACTAATATGATTAGTATGATTAAACAGTATAGGCACATCACTGCAATATGGTATTGGTTCAAAAAACACCCTCTGGGTAGCATTCTATGAATGATTCTACACTGAGAATTGGCTACTCTAGTTTCCGGTTTAAGTCGTTATGAAGGATTTTTATTTGCCCTTAAAGAGAGAGGGCAGTGCATTGAAACATTGTAGAAAATGTGACGTGAATTGAACTGATAACCCCCGTATTATTGGCACACATTATTTATTGGCATTATCCTCTTGGGAAATTAGGATTTGTTTTTTTTTTTTAATTTTCAGTACAACAGCAGCAAAATCTTTCATTTAACAACAATTTTTAAAAGGTTCATATTTTTGGAGACTTGGAAGCTTTTGTTGTCAGTTCAAAAATGAAATAAGTAAAAAAAAGTTGGGGGCTTAACGTTTTCTTGACAAGATCAGTTGGATGAGAACAAGTGAATTAATATTTTCGACAATGTCGGTCCCAAATACAAATATGACTTCAATAGCTGTAGAAGAGCATCTTTAAATTTTTTTAAATATCATAAAGATCGCTTTAGTTGAAAAATATTTTTAAACAAAAGAAACCGAGGGCAAACTAAGACATTATCATTAGGGCAAATAAGGATCCTACCTCCGAAGAATCATTATTGAAACAGGCGTTGGCAAAAGAGGGCGTTATGGTAACATAGGTGTCCAGCAGCCGCATTTCCTGATTGTTCAATAGCGCCACGACACTCAGTAATAACCCGGCGGGCAGTCGGTGCAGTTATCTATACTATCTGATGCGTGAGTTGGAATTACACCCAGGTGGACACCAACTCTATGGGTAAGCCATTTCACCGCAATAACACATGATGAAAACAAGGTCAATTGTCAGGTAAGTAATTACTGCAGTATAACCAGGCGGGCAGTCCGGTGCAGTTATCTATATGATCTGATGCGTGAGATTGGAATACATCCCAGGTGGGACACAACTCATGTGTAAGCCATTTCACAGCAATAAGCACCTGATGAAAAAAGGTCATTTGTCAGATTAATTACTGCAGTAATAACCAGGCGGGCAGTCGGTGCAGTTATCTATACTGTCTGATGCTTGAGATTGGAAACATCCCAGGTGGGCACAGCTCTAGGGTGTTAAGCCCATTTCTTTTTTTACCGCAATCAGCAACTGTTGAATGAAAAGGTCCATTTGTCAGAGTTAGGAATACTGCAGAATAACCAGGCGGGCAGGTCGGTGCCAGTTATCTATACTGATTGATGCGTGAGATTGGAATACATCCCAGGTGGACACAGCTCTATGGTGTAAGCCATTTCACCGCAATAAGCACCTGGCATGAAAAAAAGGTCAATTTGTAAGGTAGTAATTAATGCAGTAATAACCAGGCGGGCAGTCGGTGCAGTTATTTCTATATGATCTGATTGCGTGAGATTGGAATACATCCCAGGTGGACACAGCTCTAGGGGTAAGCCATTTCACGCAAGAAGCACCTGATGAAAAAAGGTCAATTTGTCAGGTTAGTAATTACTGCAGTAATAACCAGGCGGGCAGTCGGTGCAGTTATCTATACTGATCTGATGCGTGAGATTGGATACAGCCCAGGTGGACACAGCTCTATGGTGTAAGCCATTTCACCGCAATAAGAACCTGATTGAAAAAAGGTCAATTTGGTCAGGTTAGTAATTACATGCAAGAATAACCAGGAGGGCAGTGGTGCAGTTAATCTATACTGATCTGATGAGTGAGAGGAATACATCCCAGGTGACACAGCTCTATGGTGTCCCCGCCATTTCCACCGCAATAAGCACCTGATGAAAAAAGGTCCAATTTGTCCGGTTAGTAATGACTGCAGTAATAACCAGGCGGGCAGTCGGTGCAGTTATCTATATGTGATGCGTGGAGATTGGAATAACATCCCAGGTGGACACAGCTCTATGGTGTAAGCATTTCACCGCAATAAGCACCTATGAAAAAGGCAATGTCAGGTAGTAATTATGCAGTAATACCGGCGGCCGTCGGTGCAGTTTCTTACTTGATTGGATGCGTGAGATTGGAATACATCCCAGGTGGACACAGCTCTATGGTGTAAGCCATTTCACCGCAAGAAGCACCTGATGAAAAAAGGTCAATTTTCAGGTTAGTTATTACTGCAGTAATAACCAGGCGGGCAGTCGGTGCAGTTATCTATAATGATCTGAGGCGTGAGATGGAAATACATTCCCAGGTGGACACAGCTCTATGGTGTAAGCCATTTCACCGCCAAATAAAGCAGTATTGCAGAAAAACTTCAATACTTTTTTTGCGGAATAGGTAGCACTCTTGCTGATAAGATTCCTGAACCAAATCCTGATTTAAAACCCCTTTCACGGCCTATAACAACTCTGATAGTTTGTTTTAGTACCCAAACATGTCAGATGAAACTTCAAAAACTAACCTCTGAACTTAAAAACAGCAATACCAGTGCTCAGATGAGATCAGTATAATCTTTGAACAAAATTATTCCAAACATCGCTGGGTTCTATCCAATGTTAATTCTTTCCCTTTGTACTTGGTATTGTTCCCAATCTACTAAAGCAGGCGAATGTAATACCTATATTTAAAGCAGCGAAAAGCACGATGTTTCAAATATAGGCCTATATCAATACTACCGTCGATATCCAAACTTCTGAGAAAATTGTTAAACTCGTATTTTAATTCATAACAAAGCAATAACTACTTACCCTCATCAATTTGGTGTTTAGATCTAAAACGCTCTACTACCTGGGCTTATTAATGAACTCTATTGTAAAATTGCTGAGTCTCTGATAACAAATTCCATACAATTGGTATATTCATGGATCTGATTAAGGCCTTTGATAACCATACATCATGAATCTCCTCTCTAGCTCAATAAATATGGTATCAGAGGTGTTGCTAATGATTGGTTAGAATTACCTGACTAACAGAAAACAACGGGTTTTTAATTGATGCATCCTTTTCTGACCCAGCAACCATCACCTGCGGAGTCCTCAAGGCTCAATATTAGGCAACTTCTATTCTTATTATATATTATGACCCCTCCCATCTTTGTTCCAAAAAGCCACATTTTATACTGTTGGCCTGATGCACAATATACTTTTCTCTCACAGCCTTATCCTCCTCCACAGGAGCACTTGAACAATTAATAATCATAACTTAAAGCTATTTTAACTGGTTCAAATTACACAAATTATCGTTGAATGTTAAAAGACTAACTATATGATCTTTAAAATTAAAAACACAGTTAAACCGATATAAAAGTTGACATAAAAATTAGCGACGCATTTATCCAACAAAGTTTTAACTACTAAATTCCTGGGCATTCTTATTGATCATAATATTCCTGGAATTCTTCATACCAAACACATTTTCAAAAATATCTCCACAATACAATGGAGTTTTCGTATTTTCGACCATTTTTTACCACAATCACTTCATACCCTTTACAATTGTCTTGTTTTACCGTACATATCATATGGGGCTATGGCTTGGGCTGACGCTACCCCAACAACAATGGTTTAATCACACTTCCTACTTCAAGAAACGTGGTAATTAGAACGTGCACCAATTCCCTTATGGTTAGCTCATACAGCTCCCCTTTTCTCATCTCTTAAAACCTTGAAAGTCACGACATTACAGGCGCCAACTTGCTACCTCATGTTCAATTTAACCAAACCTACTGCCAAATAATCTTCTTGATGATGATTTCTTCAACTACCTACTCGCACTCATCATTATCAACCAGGCCATGCTCTGACTTCCTTATAATTACAATGTTGAACACTGTCCTGGCAAATAAGCTGGACCTGGGAAAGAATTCAGGTCCCCTTGCCTTTGGTCTATAACTTACCTCCCATTTAAAAACTAAACGGGCCCCCTCACTCATTTCTTCAAACAAAAATGAAAAAAACACTTCTTCATTCCTATAGTGCTGTTATCCATTCTATTTTTTTTTTTTTTTTACTAGTCTTATCTATTTTTTTTAATCCATTAGCTCGGATTGTGTTTAAACTGTTTATTTTGGTGAACGTCCTGTTCTGTATTGTTGTTTTGTGTACTTGTGCCCTGATTCTGATTGGAATGGTACATAGGTTTTTTTTTCTATATGTAATCTTGAAGAGGCCCTGCCCCCCACGCCCTGCGTTTAGCGTGACCTCGGTCACCACTGGTACAGCAATGGTTTCCAATAAAATAATAGCATGTTACATAAGAAGATACCACACCTGCCAACCCCCCCTTTTTAATAGGCAATTATCTCCTTTTGTACTAATGTTTCAAATTATATCCTGAATTTTTGTATTTGTACTCTCAGTTAATCTTACTTTTTTTGGCCAGGATACCCTGTATGTTGGCATGTCTGTGCTTAATTCCCTTCAGTTTATTTCTCAATGATATTTATTTAAAGTATCACTTGTCTAATTAATATGTGTCCTAACTCTTCATTATCATTGTACTATATATTGCAGTCACTTATTATTATTCAATTGTACTATATTTGCTGTATCTTGTGATGGACAAAAATAAATATTGTGAAAAAAAAAAAATTGATTGATGAAAAATAAGCCATGATGAAAAAAGGTATGGTCAGATTTGAATCACTCTCAGTAGGTTTTCTTCAATAGGAAATATTTCAATATCGTATGGACAACAGTATAAAACAACAGAATGTGATCGTGATGTGACGTGACATTTTGTGTTATCTTTTAACTGTATGGCATCCTTTTATTTGATTTTTTAAACCATCTCTTTAATTCAAATTTCTACCATTTTTACCAGAAACTGTGCCACACAAAATGGACCATTTTTGGCAGTTGACGTGTTGGCAGTTATTACAGAAGAAGTGACCTATATGTGTCCTTAAATATTTTCATGTACTTGTTCATTTGTTGCTTGTCCTTAGTAGGTAACATGCTCTTTTTTACTTAATTTACCTCTTTTCATCCCATGTCCATGTTGTTAATGCCTTGAATACTGGGGAAATGCGAGAGCATTAAAGTTCACAAGGATAATGGCTATATTACAGAGTGCCTGTGGTATGACAGAACCAGTTAGTGAACACCTTACAGGGATATCACAATAACCCTTTTCCTTGCAATAACTGATTTAAATTTGTACATCAATTTCCACTCATATTTTCTTAACATAAATAATTTTTTAAAAACAAATAGAGGGGTAGCGGACTAAAATCAGCCATCTACATATACAAGACAAAACAGATTGCACCAGTGCCCACGCAAACTGAGTTCTGTCATACGTTAAAGATACCCACACCATGTAACCTTTACATGCAGGGTTATGTTTTGGTGTCATGGCTTATCTTTACGGTAGAACCAGCATCACACAAAACACAGTCCACCGGCTCTATCAATGGCATGAAGGTACCAAGCTCACAAGTGATAGTAACCAACCTCATGTAAATTACCAGCAGGACAAATGGTTGGTTAGTCATAGCTTTCTCTGGACAGTAGAACCAGCATCACCACAAAACAACATCACAAGGCCCTATCATATGGCATAAAGGTACAAGCTCACAAGGTGATAGTATCTGTGATAGTAACCACACCATCAATGTGCTGTAACCACCCATTAGGTAACCTTACCTGCGGCAAATGGTTTGGTTGTATAGCCTTTTCTGGAAAGTAGAACCAGGCATTCACACACAACGATTCACTGGCCCTATCATATGGGCATGAAGGTACAAGCTCACAAGGTGATAGTAACCACACCATCAATGTAAACTTACCAGCAGGGACAAATGGGTTTGGTAGTATCAGCTTCTTGACAGTAGAACCCAGCATCACACAACAGCACATCACCGGCTCTATAATTATGGATGAAGGTACCAAGCTCACAATGTGATGTAACACACCATCAATGTAACTTACCAGCGGACAAAATGGTGGTTGTCATCGCTTGCTTGGGACAGTAGAACCCAAGCATCACACACAAACACAGTCACCGGCTCTATCATATGGCATGAAGGTACCAAGCTCACAAGGTGATAGTAACCACACCATCAATTGAACGTACCAGCAG
>JAMKCH010082720.1:0-49136 GCA_023653785.1 Ophioderma brevispina | reverse complement strand
TGGGGCGCTGTTTACGTGCCGTACTCAATCTATCCTGTATCTGTATCAAATGACCAAGAGTTTTACAAATTTCCATCTTATTTTATAGAATTTTTTTTCAAACTCAATTATTATGTCACGTGGGTCGAAAACGAAGTATATTAGTCATTTGAATCGTGTATTTCATGTGATTAATTTTGTTGTATAACAGTGCGCCTAAAACCATCAGCAGTCAAAAATGAACGACCTCCCTGATTTTGGTCTTCCTAATTTATGGCACTCTGTTATCATTTCATCAATGTTCGTGGTCCTGATGATTGGGGGTATTCAGGTTTTGATTTGACGGGGATGTGAGGCCCTCGGTGTCATATATTACAGCGTCCGTGTGACTGGGTCCTACCACCCATCTGCCTATTGTGTTCTCCATTGAGTGCTGTATGCAACCTTTGTTTCAGCACTGTACCCAACTGGCCTCGTCTACAAGGTCACGGTTTATTCCGGGACATGGTGCATGGTAGCTAGGACACCTCTCATGGGGGACACTCAGTTGTCTTTACACCGTCTCCGACCGTACCCATAACCCATTTATGGGGTAATATTCAACAGGAGTACCCATTTTGAATGATTTTTTTACCTAAGATTATGTATATTCAAGAATAAAGGAATCTCCGATGTAACATGGGACACCAAATGGTACAGCAATGGGCATCGATACGCGCGTACCTTTTTGCTCTTAAAATCACTGTAATTGGTCCTTGTTTACTTCAAAGGCCATGTTCTATATTAACTTACGTAAGTAGTCATTTACCTGCATACTTCAACTTTTAAAAATGATAATTATACCCTATCTCTGCAAAATATGACCATTTGGGAATGTACAAGGTAACAATCAATCAATCATTTATTTTGTTCTTGTACCAGGTACAAGGTAACAAGTACACAAATTGTAAAAATAAAAGTGCACTTAGCTAATTCAGCATCCATCCAATGATCTAGTTTTCATTAATCATTAAGACTCACCAACTTGAACATTAAACTGGCTAAAATTATATTCCAAAAAGTGTTATTTTGGTGTCCCTGTTACCTCGTACAAATCCGGGTTTTTTTGTCATTACATCCAAACAATATTTTTACAGAAATAAAAATATTGTTCAAGATTTACCGTATCCAATGTGATTATTTAGTATGCTTGTTAACTTACCCATGCTTAACTTTAAGAATACTACCAAAAATTTATCGACACATCACTATTATGTCATATTGTATTATTTCATATAGATTAGACACTCAATATTTTGTATTTGCTTCTTTTAATTGTGTAAATGTGTAACATAACAATACACAGTCACAACCTTTTAAAGCTGTACTTCTTGCGGTAAGCCTATTTAGTAACAGAATGGCAGCTACTTATAACCTAGGGGCCTAGTACGTGCATAAAAAAAAAAAAAAAAAAAAAAAAAAAAAAAATGTACCATATAGTGTTAAATGATGTTTACATTCTTTAAACTTTGGATGATAGACACATAACCCCCCCCCCCCCCCCCGATCCTCAAGGAAAGAGAAAGAAAGAGAGAAAGAAAGTTATTTATCGTTTGTTTATGATTTATTTTTGACATTAAAAGTTGCAAACAATTAATCTGTCTTGTTGCATGCTTTATTGATTTGGTGTGAATTGAAAGACCTACCCAGAGGTGTACAGTCATGAAAATGCGATTCAAAATGATATAACTTGGGTTTTAGCTGTGAAATTAATTTAACACCTTCAAACATTATTTCTTTTCCATGACATATGATTACGGAGACTTTAATAAAAAATTTCCCTTTTTAAATAAACCAGGATAACAACGAGTAAACTTCTTTTTTACTCGCCTGTATCCCTACCAAAAAAGTTTGAGTGCCCCCGGCTCTCACCTCTCCTCTCTCATACGCCACCTTTCTGCATATTCGGTAATTCGCTTACACCCACCCCCCCTTTCCATCTACGTCATGCACACATGCACCACATGCCATGTTTCGAATCAATTAAGTGGCAAAAAAAGCAAATTATTCAAATTTTATCTATTAGTTTACCATAAAAAAACTGTAAGTAGATAGGGCAATAAACAGTATATACGGCTCGAGCGGGAAGCCCTTTTAAACACCTTTCAATAGGGACGATCAAAATATTTATACATGCACTATGTCCCTGATTGATTACACATACAGGGGGGTGACCCATTAAAAACTACCCAAATGAAGTGATATTTTTCCTATTTTTGTAATTTGATATTTTATTTTAATCATAAAGAAAAGTAATTGAGGCATCTGCCTGAAAAAATATTTCATTTTGGTTGAGTGGTTTTCCAGATATGGTCCAACGACAATGAGTCAGCCAAAACAGACGTGTCCATGGGTATTTCATATGGACATGAGTACGTAACATATGAATGTTTTGGCAATCCCCCGGTCTTTTCAATCTGAAATCATAGCATCATTGTGCTAAATAGCACCTTTATGTTTTGTGTCAGGGCAGGCTGTTCAAATCTAAAATCATACGTAGTATGCAGTTGTGCTTAAAGTCAGCTATCTTTCTGAACAAACTTTTTACTAACATTTCATAGTTGTCACCTCAATTTGGCCGCCACAACAACAATTTACTACTCAACGGTATGGTAGCTATGTACCTGTGCAACGGCAATGGCCAAACGGGTTCCCATGGAGTGAGAGTATTAACAGCCTGCTATCTGTAACATGAGAAACCTGTTTGAAGCATAGGAACTTTTAAAATGTCAACAAAGGACGACGTGGACGACTGGAGCGTCAGAACACCTGCGAACATGGTGAAAGACAGGAGCTTCGCAACACGTCCATTTAGCGTACGTTAGTGGATGTCATCAATGGTATCCATCAAAATTTGAGACTACCTAATTTGATGCAGGTGATCCTCAACGTAGGCTGGCGTTTTGCAATTGCCTATCAACAGACCACGGCGCTTCTTAAGATAACTTGGTTTTTGTTTATGAGACAATTTTCGCAATGCCTGGCTCAGTGACTCTCAAAATTTAGAGAGTATGCGCCAAAATAGCCTTGTTTCAAGGCAGTCTGAATCTGAATTAATATCGCCAGCGAAATGCGTAAAGCAATAGTAATTTGTTGACCAAATGCATTGTATAGCCATGGCTATTTTTAGTAGCCGGATTCCAACACAGGTGTCCCTGCGGTTTAGCTCGCCAGCTCTGTCAGAGCAGCCTGTCATATTGTACGCCCGGTGCTAACTACAGTGTCCGCGTTGACTGTGTGTCCTACCACCCATCTGTCTATTGTGTTCGCCATTGAGTGCTGTATGCATCGTTTGTTTTCAGCGCTGGTACCCAAATGGCCTCGTATACAAGGTCAACGGTTTATTCCGTCTGTTGCTATGGTAGTCTAGGACTCTCTCTCAATGGTGGACACTCAGTTTCTTTACACGGTTTTTTATTATTCAAGAAATTGTTTTCGTTCTTGCGAGAATTTTTGCATGCGCGCCGTGCTAAGGCCCATGGGGGTAGGCCTAGATTTCTGAGATCATTTGTTTATGTCCATGTGTAATAGTTGCACTCGGCTAAGGCGGCGCGGTGGGGGGGGGGGGTATCCACCACTGATTATATACGGTCGGGTATGTACCGGGGTGGTGTTGGGGGGGGTGGTTGTTTGTTCTTGGCTAGGGGAGTGTCTTAGGGGGGTGATCTCGGGGGCCGGGGTGCGGGTGGGGGCTTGCTCGTAGCTACACCAAAAGGGAACCTCCCAGCTAATGATTTTCTCTACGACAGACCTAATGAGCGCAGGGAATTTGCAGTTTTAAGCAGCTGTTTGCAGGTAGACATCTTACGTTGCGGAGGGGGGTCTTAACTGGGCCCATTTTTCTTGCTGAATTTGAATGGGTGCCGTGTTAGCTTAGTCTTCAAGTGATCGATGGGGTGTCTAGGGGAGGTCAAACATTTGGGGGGAAGTGGGGTGTCGCAGAGTGTTGGGCGCATTCTTCAGCACAAGAAAGGGAGCAATTCTCGTGCCTGGTTTCTTCAAGACGGTGCACCATCACACAGGTCTGTAATGGTTAAACCGCCTTCAGAACTCTTTCCAAATTGGATCATTGGAATTAGGGAATGCGGTGGATGGCCCCCTGGTCACCGGATCTAACTCCGCTTAGATTTTTGGTTGGGGTGATGTAAAAGCCTAGAGTTTACAATGAGGGGCCCCAACCATTACCAAACTACTACGCCGGATAAACGATGCATTTACCGCAATTAGTAGAACGCGTGTGACATTCACGTGCACTTCCAGTGCTACAAGTGCAGTCTAAAAGCAGGAGGACATGTTGGAGATTAGAAACTAAAGGTAAGGATGAAGAAGTGTGAGGCTAGTTAGTATAAATTATTTTTTTAGTGTGGCATTATTGTGGTCAACCATGCCTAAGAAAGGGGCGGTGAGGGGATGGTTGTGGGGGTGGTGTGCGGCGTTGGTGGTGGCGGGGGAGAGCGTGGGGGGGTCTCCGGGGGAGTGTTTGTGGTGTGCTGGAGAGTGCTGTAAGATTGGGGGTTGCTGTGCGGAGTTCTGATTGTAGCTTGAAAACACCCTCTACCTGAATGAACCAACTCAGAGTAATATCTCTATGAAAATACACCCAGGCATGAGGATTATGAAAATAAAGCCCAGATATCAAATTACAGAATGGGAAAAATATCACTTTTTCATTTTGAGTAAAGTTTGGGGGTTCTGGGGTGGTGTCCCAAATAAATGAAAAAAGATAGCCGTACCTGATGAAAGTGACATACACTACATATACATCGTTATGTCACAACAAACGCTGTTATTCATTTTACCAACCGTTATTTGGAATAATTGATGGACACACTTGTTAATATAGATGATCATTGGATATTGATATAGACGTTACTAAGTATCTGTCTAGGGAGGACTTGCTTTCACCAGAGCTGAAGGATGAACCCATCAGTCGCAAAAAACAGGAACATTACAGATTTGGAGTCCAATACAGTTAAACACTTATAGCCTTCGAGTAACGGATCTAAAGTAATTCGTTGGGTTTACGGAATGATCCCCCAAAGCGTAAGATTTCGAATATTTTGTATTTTGTATTCGCCACCTCTCTCCGACACCATTCAAAGCACAGTCGGTAACGTTTGCTCGATATTTTCTGCCCTAATTTAAAGCATTTGTCCGCCCTCATAATGACGCGGATGACGTCAATAAAATCTAGACCCTAGAATTGACCCACAATTTTTTCGCTTTGATGATCCCAAGCACTCTTGGAAAATTCCATCCTGAACACTTCAAGCTTCCGTAAAAACACAGGATCAGGGTAACGTGTACTTTCATACTGTGTAATGACTGATTGCAGACAACTGAAGCGGCACGACTGGATCCAGTGCATGATAGTAAGTCTTCCAAGGCTGCCAACTCTCCTGCATCCTGTTTTTGGCCGTCTTCAATCTGTTTCTTGATCTCCTAGACTAGTCAGTCCAAACACCTCGTATACTGCAAATGAGTAGAATGAGATCAAAATTTAGCATCGCCAAAAGCATACAGCATGACCGGACCCGGGTCTAGATAGCCACAAGGATGCAAAGAACTGGATACAGATGAACTTCCCAAGTGGACACGGACCAAAGGCCCAAAACCAACAAAGACAAGTATCTGCACCATGAAGAGGTTTTAACCCAAAACAAAGCCAGAAAACAAGCGACAGCCAAACGCAATATGTTACATAACGAATACACGGCCATAGAAAATAATGGACGGGCCGCAGATTGCTTATATACACAGTCAACCCATGCGTTAACGAATATAACGACGGAGGCAATAAAGCGGGACATGGTATGGACACAAAGCTGACAGATGCTTCAAACACCAATTCGTCAACTGAGTGGGCCTCTAGTTTATGGGATTGCAATAATGCTAATTGTACCCAACGACGTGGGAGTTCAGTCGCACCAATACTGAAGCTACTAAGTACCACTAAGCAATACTCTAGACTGGAAGTACACAGCCACGCTACAGAAAATGCATGGAAGGTAACGACAAAGCCAGTGGAATGGATAAAATAATTAGACAGAAAGAACGGCATCTATTCTAATTGAAATGGCTAGAGTTCAGACGGAGGATCCGTCTTGGTCAAAAAGAACCGGAAAAGCTGATCAAAGACTAGTCGTCACGAACAAGAAATGCCTTCACGGACTAATTAAGATGTAGAATGTTGAGACAATGTTGCTACAAAAGAAAAAAAAAAAAAAATAGACTTTACTTCTATTGCCGAAACAGGCAGTGGTTAACTGGGAGTCCTTCCATGCGGGTCGACACCTCCTGGAAACTGGTATGGTACCTGGATGCCAGATTTGCTGTTTTTCACATCAACGCAATTCATGATCAACTTCATCCCCTGCCAATCTAAGCTGTGGGGCAAGACCATCTTGGACTCTGCCATTATTTCTCATCGTCCCAATTGTCATCACTGTTCCACTCCGCAATGGTTGTGCGATTATTACAAAGCTGAGATACAATTGGGCCACGACCATACACTGAAGCAATCTCTACAGGTCTGGGACCGTCGTCGTCTATAAGAGGACAACAGAAAAAAAACCATCACAACCTGAGAATCTGAACTCTTTCTCTACAATAGCCTTTTTGGCCATGGAAAGCAAATATGGCACTATTGATATTCAGTAAATCCCCCTGGTGTTCACGGGACAAAGCTATTCAAGATTCCCTTTGTTTATTTGGAACTGCAGAGGAACACATATGTTACTGTCGCATGCATTAAAAGAAGCAGGCGTTATCGACTCGCTACCCCGCCCAGTTTAGGGTAGAGGTTTCACATTGAAATCCCAAGTATTGCCACTGATTCCGTAATGCTCTGTATGATGTTGTTCGGTAGCGCAGACTGAATCTATAGCAAATATCCTCATGTGTATCTTGGACTTCTATATGAAACGTCCTACCCACTTTTGGATTGATCTGGCCTCGTTCGCGATTCAAATAAACTTTGAGGTTCTACTGTGAGTGCAATAATTTTGACGTATATTTCAATCATTTTGAAGAAAGAAACTATGTGAACAAAACTCATGGTGGATATGGTGCTTGGTAAGCTGTGACCTAGCTCTTTGTGGAGAACCAAGATCCATAACTTATTTCTGGAGCGAGTTTCTATTACATTTACCACCATGTATTTAGAAAAATCACAAAGTAATTGGGTCTAGCGACCTATGCTGACAACACTGTAAATTGATTGAAATGGTTTACGCGGAATTTCTTAAATTTTGTTACTGCACACAGGTTAGGTCACAGTCCCCGGCCAAACAACTTCCTTCATGATTTTTTGTTCATCTTTGTTATTCCTTTTCCGGAAATGATGAAATAATACTGTCAAAGTACTTGAACGCCAGTAGAAGCCTTAAAGGTTTATTCATTCGTGAAAGAGGACAGTAATATTGGGGTTTTTGGTGTCTTTGTCTTGAAAAAAATGCCAATCGTAATCGGGGTGATTATCACCTGAATTCTGTTTCAACTGTCTGGTAATAACAATGGCTCTGTACTTCCAGATAAAACGTAATCTGAAGTGCTTTATCCTCTGCATACCGAGCGATTTCTGGATATCAACAGTGCTATTATTTGGCTCGAGTCAATGCACCATGATGTACATCTACTGTTCACTGATATTTAGAAAGAAAGTGGTGATGACCATTTTATTCATTTCAATCAAATGTGCAACTTTGTGCCACTCACATACCCCAAGTATTTGAAAGGTATAATTAGACAAAATAACTTCGCAGAAATCAGTTACTTCCATATGCGTAACCAATGTCCTTATGGCAAGCATCTTTCTCTCTTTGATCCCATGGAATATTTAGCACAGCTGATGAATACAAAACTATCGACATCCACCGGATTATATTTTAAATACCTTATTCTCTTTACCATGACATGTTTTATAAAACCCAAGCCCTCGAAAAACACTAAGGCAATACTGAAATCCTTACTCGCAGAGGACTCGCAATGTATAGTTTTGGTTATTTCAATTTTTACTACCGAGATAAATGTCAAAGAGGTCTATTTCAACTGGATTATGTGCCCCATGACCTTTTTGTCACTAATCATGATAACATTCACTGCATGCTACAAACTCTTCCTTATTTTGACACTGACGGTCGCATGCCCGATCGCTATATGGCCTCGTCCCCAGAAGCCGATTTTAGCCGGAGTGGTTAACACTTTTGGTATCAGAAGAAAGCTACTGTTTTTCTCATTTACCCTGTGAAATCTTAGGCCAAGATGTTTGTTTTGAAGTAATGATCGAAAATGTACCCCATTTGGTCGACCAATATTAATTTTACACAGTAATCTAGGGGGCTTACGAATCACGTTTTTCTGCTCTCCTGAAACGCATTGAAATATCGGCGCGAAACTTTACAGGTGGGTTTTTGGGTGAAGCCAATCTATCAAGATGGAAAACATTCATCCTTACATCTGGCCATCCCCCTTTAATTTTAGATGACCAATTTGTTCATTTTAACAAAATGGAACCAATTTCTGATTGTGACCCCGAAAATGAAATTGACCTCTTTTTTTTACATTTTGTTATTTTTACCTCAACCATGTCCACAGATTGTAACAAACTATACATTTTTGGAATACCTTATGACTAGACGGACAATTTGGCATACTTTTCCAACATGATTGGAGTATTTTAAAAGTACTTTCTTTGTTTTTTTAAACTTAAATTGACCCCTAATTGAACAAAGTGGCACTAACTCCTAAGGTGTCAAAGCTTAGATGTGGACATGAACGATGATGTTTGACCCAGGTCTGTGCTTCCGCTCTATAAAGGCAAGGACATTGAATTTTAGATCTGTCCACTTTTCTGAAGAGTTACTTACAATAAGTGATATATAAATATAGTTTAGATCCCTTATGCAAAAAATCTTCGTGAAGGTTTCATGTCAGAAATATCAGAAAAGAACGAAATTTTAGATCGTACCCGAAGGTAGCAGGAATTCAACTGTGAAAAACTTACAGTTAGGGTAGGTTTTTCTGATATTCGTTCTTTGGCTGGCTTGACAGTAGTGTAAACTGACAGAAAGCCCGACGCCTCCGCCCAGCAATCACCCGATTCTCGCGTAGCAACACCAGACGGAGGTGGGCTGGGCAGTTGTTATGGGGGAGGCGGACATCTGTGTATGCTTTTCGTCATGGGATGGATTCAAACAATCACCATATACTTATAGTGCCTTTACAGGAAGAGTTCGGGTCCAGTAACGGCTTAACTCGGATGGACCGTAAGCTCTGCTGGCAACGTTCTTAACTAGTGTCAAAGAGATATATCTTTATAATCACTGATTACGGGTATACTAACTTCCAAAATCAAGTTGTTTCCGGAAGGTTTAACTTAAACCAATATGCGGAATGCTGTTTTAATTTAAGTGTGGTTTTTATTAAATAAAGGTTACTACGGTCTAAATGCATTTCCATATGAGGCAATAAGAAGACTGGGTGCCTGAACCTATACTTCTATTAATATGCAGCAAATCAATTGTATTTTAGTTAATAATCTTCGGAAAGATTTTTGGGGCAGAGGAGCACCACACCGCTAAATGAATATCGAAATGAATTGTACTTATGACTGTGGGATACCTATGGATGCTTACTAAGGGTAGCTTCAACTAAACCATGACTGACGTCAGTTTATGGCGGTTAGTTCCACTCGTTAGTTCAAACAAAGCCTGCACTACGGACACACGTCCTTCCTGGCTCATTAACAGAACTTGAAATGTCTATTACCCTATAATCACCAAATGTAAAACAGTCTCCTTTGATAGCATACTTCCTCACACTTGAAGCATCTTCATTCTCCTGTCTTCAGAAGCTATCTTTGGATTACCTGTTTGCCAATATCAATTCCATTTCCAATTGATTAAGACCTCTCGTTACGCAATGTTGGCGATCATGATCTTGTGAGCCTTGCATTCTGCATACACATTCTCACCATCCCCTGGACCGAGCCTTCCAGGTAGAAATTACATCCTTCAAGCGTTGGACGCTTATACAGATGTCATTTGTCTTGCCTAATACAAAAGCGAAATAATGCGTGCTGCCCAACCAGACTTGAGCCATGAATATTATGTGACATTAAAAAAAAGTCTTTCGACACCAGGTTTTGTATACAGACCCTACTACATAAGCTATAGGGTTTTAGAAATCACACATCTTATTGCAAGGTAAAGCGCGAAACACGATTTAAGGGTGGTTATGTCAAGCAGCCTCTTTCAACTACTCAGTTCCTCATGGCTCCATGTAGGGCGCAAGGTTTTTATAATGTATACTCATCCGGTCGGTGACTATTAGGATCATGAGTTAACGTTCACCGTATGGTGATGATACTCCGCCTCTTTCTGGTGAGTTTTAATCCATGACTGTATGAATGAGGGCAATACTCTCCAAAAACGTTCACGCTGTATATCTGACATACACCTGGATGTAATAGCATGCTGGCGATGAATCAAGAAAGCAGCAGATGTTATCGTTGTGGGTGTTGCGCCCCTGGTGTTGGAAATTTTCTCTGTTGTTTGGCTTGGTGTTGCTATTCTGGGGACCGTGGGGGCTTGGTTCTGCATCTGTGCGTGTAAAGAACTTTGGGGATTATGTTTGATTCCACCATTTAGTGTGGTGGCCATGGTCAGGTGTGGTAGATGTTGTAATTACAATATTTGGCTTGTGTCTTTTATGGGACTTTGTCTTTGTGTATATGTGTTGGTATTGATTGCAACAGTCTCTCGTCACCATACATACAGATCGGGTGGTGTGGTTGGCTCCTAATGGTATATTGTGAGTGGGTTGTTGGGGGGTGGTATTTGAGGGTCACGGGGGTTGCAGTAAGTTAGTCCTATTGCTTTCGGTGCTGTGTTACTCCTAAATTACGGAATGTGGTATTTACACTATCTATCTGATTTGGCATACTCATGGTGGAATCAAACTAGCCCCAAAGTTCTTTTACAACGCACAGCTTCAGGAACAGATGTGTCACCCAGATCGAACCGTATCGAAGCAGCTTGTTTTTTCAAAACACAGGGCGTGGCCAAAGACAATAAATTTCTGTCTTTTCTTGATTCATCTACAGCATGTTATCCTGGTGTTAATGTCAGATATACAGCTTGAACGTTTTTTGGAGAGTATTATGCTCACAGTCATGGATTAAACTCACAGAAAAGCTGAGTATCATCAGCAATACGAGTGAAAGTTAACTCATTTTCCAATATGTCACCCGACCGGATGAAGTATACATTATAAAACCTTGCTGGCCTACACTGGCGCCCTGAGGAACGAGTAGTTGAAAGAATGCTGCTTTGACATTAACCATCACTCGTCTTGTGGCAATAATATATGATCTAAACCAGGCAGAGTAGTGTCTGTCATAACCACCACTGGTTTCAAGCCTTTGAATCAAATATCATGGTCATGGTGGCACACTCAAGTCAAGCAAGAACGCCTAAAGCGTCCAACGCTTGAAGGATGTAATATTCTAACCTGGAAAGGGGCTGTCCTCAGTGGAATGGTGAGATTTGTATCAAATGCAATGGCTCACAGATCATGATCGCCAACATGGCTGTACCTTCTAATCACTTTGGAAATGATTTGATATTGGGCAACAGGGATGATCCAAAGATATCTTCTGAAGAGACAAAGATCTGGATAAGAATGCTTCAGTTTGAGGAATTATGCTAGGCAAAGGATACTTTTTAACTATTCTGGGTGTGATATGTATAGACATTTCAATTCTGTTTAAATGAGCCAGAAGGAAGTGTGGGCCGTAGATGCAGGCGTTGTTGGAACTAACAGCTGGAACTACCCGCCATAACTGACGTCAGCTGGTTTAGTAAGAAGCTCACCCCTGTAAGCATCCATATGTACCCACATGTCAATAATTATTCATTTCGATAGTCATTTTTTTCCCAAATTCATAATGCCCATTTTGTCTCTAAATTGCCAGTGTTAGGTTATATCAACACCTTATATTGTTGTTCTTTGTGAAAAACAGACACGAAAGCATTTTAAAGCGGTCTTGAAGATGCCATTTACGACTGTTTTGTTTACTAATAAAATTCGGACCCCGGCGAGCAAACATTGCATACAAATCGTAATTTCTTGACAAATACGGCGTGTTAAGCTTCGCCACTTACAGGGGTCTTCACTACAAATATTTCCAATACAACAGTGCCAAAAATAGACCTTGATGAAAAATAGGGGGCGCGATTTGTTTTGAAGAAATCGCTGATAGTGGCTTTAAGATTACCTGCAATCAACCCAATGGTTGCAAATAGTTGCAATGGTCTCTGTACAAAAGCACTCAAGGTGAAACCCAATCCAAGAATGATACCACCGATAAGGCCGGTTTTACGACATCCAAGCTTCTTCGCACTGAAACTACTGACAGGACCTTTATATGTAATAGAAAATGATAATGAATTGAAAAAAATCAGAATGCTGAAATATCTCGTCATCCACGTATATCGTCCTCTAGACTTAACTTAAAAGGTTGAGATTTTTGTATCATCTGAACCGTTAGCCTTAGTATTGCACGTGTGCCTCTTTTTTCAAATTCGATCATCTCTTTAAGAAATTTGCAACTTTGTAATTGCTCTCCAAAAACGGACACAGTTCGCAGTCATAAATAGACACAAATTACAGCACATTGGAACACTTAAAAAAGTATTTTTATCATAATACCAAAACCAAAGATTGGAATCAACTAGCATTTTGAGAATAAGACTTTCACAAGAAAACAAGAAGCGCTTAAATAACGAAATGTATCTATAATATCATAAAACAACAATAATTGCCACTATCCAAAATGTAAAAAATGACAAATTGCTAAAAACCTAGTTTTGTTATATTTTTCTTTCTAAGATGTAGATTATCTATAGCATTGGTTTCCAATTTTTATTATATTTGAAGAATAATTTGTTTTTCTCTAATGTCAAGACAAATAAGAAGGGTTTAGGTATAAATGTTAGTATTTGTTAATAATTGTATGATTTTTTTTCTAGAATACCAATCTTAATAATTTATATTTGTGAAGAAACTACACCTTCGATTTTAACAAATAAAGAGTTCTATGGAAGATAATAAAATTTAGAAAATTATCTCGTTAGATTTTGAAGTTAAGGTTATTTTAACTTAAAGGTGTTTTTATTTTTCTCAAAAAATACAAATAATTAAAAAAATACGTTTTCTCCAAAAATGAAACACTCTATTCAAATTTGAAAGAGAATCGGGATATTTTGGTTTAAAACCACCTAAAGTTTGAATGACATAGTATTTCCTCTCGACGAGAAATAATTATTACTTCACAAATTAGGGAATTTACAAAAAAATAAAGAATAACATGCAAAAGCAATGAAAGCCATTTGAAATTTGCGATAAGAGGTGATCTATACATAGGGTAATATAGAAAGGGCTAGGCTTTGCAATAATCGTTCAAAAACTAAGGACCAGGTGGGCCGCCGCACCGCGATTTCGCCTAGTTCTTTGAAATAATAATAAAATGCATTTATATGGCAATCTACAGAGAACACGGCGAATTACAACAAATACTTAAAATTTATAAAATTAATATACAAAATGACATACAGCATAATATTAAAAGAAAACTAACAAAATCCAAAGTTACGTCATTTTAAACAGCAGGAAATAAGTATGTTTTCAGGAGCCGTTTAAAGACACTGGTGGAAGGTGCCTCTCTAATATTTCTTATTCCAGAGCCTAGGAACAATTACGTCGAATGATCTGTCGCCAAATCTACGATTGGTACAAGGAATAACAAGCCGTGTAACATCAGAAGAAGACCGTAGCCTTCGTCTTGTACCGTCAGAATTACTATCCAACACATTTGACAAATTTAGACCATCAGTAAGGTATGAGGGAGCCTGTCCGTGAAGAGATTTATACACATAAAGAATGATTTTGTATCTGTTACGTTTCTTATCAGGCAAGCAATGAAGGGTGATCAACCGCATGCGAACACGAGCGCGCAGCTTATTTTGCAAGTGCTGGAGCCTTTTGAGATCTTTTTCACTGGCGCCAATAGTAATGAGTTGACATAGTCAATGCGGGACAAGACCGAAGACCGTACAGCATAGTTGCAATCATCAAAAGTGATAAATCTACGAATACTCCATAAATTACGAATATTGTAATTTACACTATCTAATCTGATTGGGCATACTCATGGTGGAATCAAACATAACCCCAAAGTTCTTTACACGCACAGATGCAGGAACAGATGTGTCACCCAGATCTAACCGTATCGAAGGCAGCTTTTTCAAAACACAGGCGTGGCAAAGACAATAAATTCTGTCTTTTCTTGATTCATCTGCAGCATGCTATTTTACATCCAGGTGTTTATGTCAGATATACAGCTTGAACGTTTTTTGGAGAGTATGCTCACAGTCATGGATTAAACTCACAGAAAAGCTGAGTATCATCACCATACGAGTGGAAGTAAACATCATGATTCCTAATAATGTCACCGACCGGATGAGTATACATTATAAAACCTTGCTGGCCTACAATGGAGCCCTGAGGAACTGAGTAGTTGAAAGAATGCTGCTTTGACATTAACCATCACTCGGGTACTTGTGGCAATAAGATATGATCTAAACCAACATGACCAAGCTAGAGTAGTGTCTGTAATACCAAAACTGGTTTCAAGCCTTTTAATCAAAATATCATGGTCAATGGTGGCAGCACTCAAGTCAAGCAAGACAGCCTTATAAGCGTCCAACGCTTGAAGGATGTAATTTCTAACCTGGAAAGGGCTGTCTCAGTGGAATGGTGAGATTTGTATGCAGAATGCAATGGCTCACCAAGATCATGATCGCCAACATGCTGTACCTTCTTAATCACTTTGGAATGAATTTGATATTGGCAACAGGTATGATCCAAAGATATCTTCTTAAGAACAAGGATAATGATAGAATGCTTCAAAGTTGTGAGGAATTATGCTTGTCAAAGGAGAACTGTTTACTATTCTGGTGATGATAGGTAATAGACATTTCAAGTTCTGTTTAATGAGCCAGGAAGGAAGTGTGTCCGTAGTGCAGGCTTTGTTGGAACTAAGAGCTGGAACTAACCGCCATAAACTGACGTCAGCCATGGTTTAGTAGAAGCTACCCCTTAGTAAGCATCCATATGTATCCCACATGTCATAATTAATTCATTTTCGATATTCATTTTAGAGGTGTGGTGCTCCCTGCCCCAAAATCTTTCCGAATTATAACTAAAATACAATTGATTTTGCTGCATATTAATATAAGCTATAGGTCATGCACCCAGTATTTCTTATTGCATTCATATGGGAAATGCATTTAGGCCGTAGTAACCTTTATTTAATAAAAAAACACTAAAATTAAAAACAGCATTCCGCATATTGGTTTAAGTAAACCTTCGGGAAACAACTTGCATTTTTTGTACGTTAGTATACCCGTAAATCAGTTATTATAAAGATATATCTTTTACCACTTAGTAAGAACGTTGCCAGTCCAGAGCTTACGATCCATCCGAGTAATGCCGTACTGGACCCGAACTCTTCCTGTAAAGGCACTAATAGAATGGTGATTGTTTGAATCCATCCCATTCCGAAAAGCATACACAGATGTCCGCCTATAACAACTGCCCAGCCCCAACCTCCGTCTGGTGTTGCTACGCGAGAATCGGGTGCTTGCTGGTCGGAGGCGTCGGCTTCTGTCATTTTACACTACCTGTCAAAGCCAGCCAAAGAAAGAATTATCATAAAACCTATCCTACTTTACGTTTTCACAGTTGAATTCCTGCTACCTTCGGGTACGATCTAAATTTCGCCCTTTTCTGATATTTCTGACATGAACCCTTCACGAAAGATTTTTTGCATAAGGGATTCAACTACTCATTTATATATCACTTATGTAAGTAACTCTTCAGAAAAGTGACAGATCTTAAAATTATCAATGTCCTTTGCCTTTATAGAGCGGAAGCACAGACCTGGGTCAAACATCATCGTTCATGTCCCACATCTAAGCTTTGACACATTAGGTAGTTAGTGCCACTTTTTCAATAGGGGTCAATTTAAGTTTATACAGGGTTAAACTTTTAAAATACTCCAATCATGTTGAAATGTATGCCAAATTGTCCGTCTAGTCATAAGGATTCCAAAAATGTATAGTTTGTACCATCTGTGACCATTGGTTTTGAGGTAAAAATAACAAAAATTGTAAAAAAAAGAGGTCAATTTCCATTTGTTCAGGGGTCACAATCAGAAATTGCTTCAATTTTGTTAAAAATGAAACAAATTGTTCATCTAACTTAATGTGTCAAAATAAGGAATAGTTTGTAGCATCTGCAGTGAATCGTTATCATGTTATGTGACAAAATAGGTCATGGGGCAACATAATCCAGTTGACATAGACCTTCTTTGACATTTATCTCGGTAAGTAGAAATTGAACATAACCAAAACTATACATTTGCGAGTCCTCTTTCGGTCAGTATTTCAGTATTGTCTTAGTGTTTTTCCGAGGGCTTTGGTTTTATAAAACATGTCATGGTAAAGAGAATAAGGTATTTAAAATATAATCAGAGTGGATTTCGATAGTTTGTATCATCAGCTGTGCTAAATATTCCATGGGATCAAAGAGAGGAAGATGCTTGCATAAGGACATTGGTTACGCATATCGGCGAAGTAACTGATTTCTGCGAAGTTATTTTGTCTAACTAGACCGTTCAATATATGGGGAAATGTCGAGTGCAAAGTTGCACATTTGATTGAAAATGAGAAAATGTCATCACAATTCTTTTCCTAAATCATGACGTAGATGTAAACATGCTGCATTGACTCGAGCAAGATATAGCACTGTTGATATCCCCCGTAAATCCGCTTTTTTCGGTATGGCAGAGATACGGCACTTCAGATTACTTTTTATCTGGAAGTACAGAGCCATTGTTATTACCCATACAGTTGGAAACGATTTCAGGTGATAATTCACCCGATTAAATTGAGCTATTTTTTTTTCAGACTCAAAGAACATAATACTTGTTCCTCTTTTTCACGATGAATGAAACCCTTAAGCCTTCTACTGTTCGTTTTCAATTAACTTTGACATTATATTTCATCATTTTTCCGAAAAGGAAACAAGATGAAAAAAATCATGAAGGAAAGTTGTTTTGGCAGACTGTGACCTAAGCATCTTTGTGTAGACAACAAAAGTTAAAGTAACTTTCCGCGTACACCCTTTCTAATCAATTGTACGTGTTGTTAGCTAGGTCGCTAGACCCCATTCTTTTGTATTTTTCTAATACATGGTGGTAAATTTTTGAATGAAATACTCGCACCAGCAATAGTTATGGATCTTGGTTCTCACACAAGAGCTAGGTCACAGCTTACCAAGCACCATATCCACCATGAGTTTTGTTTCACATTAGTTTCTTTCTTCACTACTGATGAAATATACAGTCAAAATATTGACTCACAGTAGAACCTCAAAGTTTAGTTTAATCGCGAACGAGCCAGCTCAATCCCAGTGGTAAACGTTTCATTAGAAGTTCCCAAGTAATACAATGAGGTATTCGCTATAGACCGTCCCGCTCTACTGAACAACATCATCCAGAGCAGGACGGAATCAATGGCAATCTTGTATTTCTCAGTGCCTGACCCCTCTACTCTAAACTGGGCGGGGATACTAGTCTCTAACGGCCTGACCTTTTCTTTTTTCTTAATGCATGGTGGACAGTAAACAAGGGCTCTGGCATAGTTCCAAATTAACAAAGGGGAATCTGAAATGCTGTGTCCCGTGAATACCAGGTGGATTTACCTTAATCTCAATATTGCCATTATTTTGCTTTCCCATGGCCAAAAAAGCTATGGTTATAGATGAGTTCAGATTCTCAGGTGTGATGGTTTTTTTTCGTCTGATTTGCCTCTATAGAAGACGACTTTACGGGTCCCAGACCTGTAGAGATGTGGCTTTCAGTGGTCTGGGGGTCGTGGCGCCAATTGTATCTTCCGCTTTGGTATAATAGCTACAACCATTGAGGATGTGGAACAGTGTACAATGACGATGATGACATACTTGGCAGAGTCCAAGATTGGTCTTGCCCACAGCTTCAGATTGGCACGGGATTGAAGTTGTCATGATTGCGTGATGTGAAAAAACAGCAAATCTGTCATCCAGACATACACAAGTTGTCTTCCAGGAGGTGTCGACCGGCATGGCAGACTCTCCCATTTCAACCACTGCCCTTGTTTTCGCACACCGTAAAGCTAGACCAACATGTCTTCCACATCTACATCTTTAATTAGTCCGTGAGGGCATTTTCTTGTTTCTGACGACCATTCTTTGTCAGCTTTCGGTCTTTTTGTACCCCAGACCGCTCTAATCCGTCTAGACGCCTAGCCATTTCATTCAGAATTAGATGCCGTCTTTCTGTTCTAATTATTTTATACCATTCATCTGGCTTTCGTCTTTTTTCCTTCCATGCATTTTCCTGTAGAGTTCCTGTGTACTTCCATCTTTAGAGTCTGGCTTAGATGGTACTTTAGTTAGCTTCAATGTTTTGGGCTACTGAACTCCCACGGTCAGTTTTTGTAACAATATCATTATTGCATATCCTAACTTCATATGCCACGCAGTTGACTTGATTGGTTGTTTTGAACCATTCTGTCAGCTTTGTGCATACATTTCTCCGATTTTATTGTCCTTCAGGGCGTTATATATATTCTTAAGCATGGGTTTACTGTGATATCAGCATTCTGCTGTCCGTCTATTTCTCGGCCTCACGTAATCGGTGAAATTTCCATATTGCGTTTTGTGTCCCTTTGTCGCTTTGTTCTGCGTTGGGGCAAACCTCTTTCATGGCATCATACTTGCATTTGCTTGTTTGGGCCTTCATGGTCGTGTCCACTTGAGGAAGTTGTTCAATGTATTTACAAAGCTCTTGTCTTGGCATCCTTGTGGCACTCCTCAGCTAACCAAGGGTCCAGGTCATCTGCGTATGCTTTTTGCAGATGATAATGATATCAGATCTACTCATAGCAGTATCCGAAGTGTTTGAACTGACTAGTCTAGTATATCAAGACACAGATTGAAGGCGGCCAGAAACAGGATGCAGGAGAGTTGGCATCCTTGGAAGACTCCTATCATGCACTCGTATCCAGTGCCGGTGTCCTCTTCTTTGTCTGCAATCAGTCTCTTACACCAGTATGAAGTACACGTTAACGCTTGATTTCCTGGTTTTTTTTTACGGAAGGCTTGAATGTGTTGCATGGATGGAATTTCCAAGAGTGCCTTGGGTAATTTTATCACGCGAAAATTTGCAATCTAGTGTCGAATTTTATGGGAACGGTCATCCGCGTCCATTTATGAGGGCGGAATTGCTTTAAATGGGCAGATCATATCGCAGCAAACGTATACCGAATGTGCTTTGAATTGTCTCGACGAGGTGCGATACAATACAAATATTCGAAATCTTAAGAGGCATTTTGGGGATAATTTAGAACAAAGAATACTTTAGATACGTTACCGAAGGATATAAGTTGTTTAATGTAATTGACCCAAACGTAATGTTTCCTTTTTTTGCGAGATGGGGTTCAACTTTCAGTGTGGAAGAATGTAGAATAATTTAGTACCGTAATCAAATCCCATATCCCTCGCCATTGTGCAATTATCCCAAATAAGGGCTTGTAATGTATAACGGCGTGTGACATCACGATGTATATGTAAGTGAATTTACTCCTCATGTACCGTACAAAGGTTGACCCAATAAAAACTTTACTCAAAATGCAAGTGGATATTTTTCCCTTTCTGTAATTTGATACTGGCGGAGTTTTATTTTATCAGAAAGAATGGGTAATAGAGCATCTTTACCTGATTTTTTTTGTCATTCAGGTAGAGTTTTGGTTCTCAAGAATACATTCCAGCACTGAACAAATAATTCCAAACTACTTTTCCAACGGACATCACTTTTCTTAGGGCCATGGTTGAACACAATAATGCACATAAAAAATAATTTATCTTAACGGTCTTACCTTTAGTTTCTATCTTCCACATGTCCCTCCCTGATTTTTTAGATTCACTTTAGCCCTGGAAAGTGCAACGTGATGTTACACGTGTTCTCCTAATTGCTGTAAATGCATCGTTGACCGGCGTCGTTGTTCTGGTAATGTGTTTGGGGCCCCCTCATTGTAAACTCGAGTTTCTAGCTTTTACATCACCCCCATAGCCAAAAATCTAGGCGCGGAGTTAGATCCGGTGACCAGGGGGCCATCCACCCCCGCATTCCCCCTAATCCAATGATCCGACTTGAAAAGAGTTCCTGAAGGCGTTTTTTCTAACCATTACAGACCTGTGTATGGTGCACCGTCTTGAAGAAACCAGGCACGAAGAATTGCTCTCCCTTTCTTTGCTGCTGAAGAATGCGCCCGCAACTCTGGTTTCCAAATGTTTGCTTACTTTAATTGAGATAACCGGCACCATTCAAAATTTCCATCCATAAAAATGGGCCCCATTTTATGTTTTTGTTACCTTCAACAGCTGCTTAAACTGCAAATCCCTGCGACACAGGTCTGTCCTAGAGAAAATCATTAGCTTGGGGTTCCTTTTGGTGCTAGTTTTTTGTTCAAGACGCTCGGCTATGTCCCCCTTTCCTTTCCGAGGTACAATCGCCCGTTAATAAATTAAAAAAAAAATCATTGGTGTTCCCCCACCCCCCCCCCCCCACCGAGGCCTTAGCCGAGCTGCAAACTCTTACACATGGGACATAAAAAATGATCCCAGAAATCTAGGAGGCTACCCTGGTGGCCTTAGCACGGCGCCCAAGCAAAATCTTCGCAATCACGAAAACAATTTCTTGAAAATACAAAAAACCGGTGTAAATAACTGAGTGTCCCCCCCATGAGAGAGCGTCTAGCTTCCATAGCAACATGTACGGAATAAACCGTGACCTTGTATACGAGGCCATTTGGGTACATCGCTGAACAAAACGATTGCATACATCAACTCAATGGCGAACACAATAGACAGATGGGTGGTAGGACACACAGTCAACAGCCGGACACTGTAGTTTATGACAAACCTGCAGTACATATGTACAAAGGCTGTCCTGACATAGCTGGCGACTAAAACGCGCAGACAATACCTGTGTTTGAATCCGCTACTAAAAATAGCCATGGCTATACAATGCATTTTGTCAAAAATTACTATTAGCTTTACGGAAGTTCGCTGGCGATATAATGCAGATTCAGACTGCCTTGAACCAGCTATTTTGGCGCATACGCTCTCACATTTTGAGAGTTTTCACTGAGCGTCATTGTAAATTGGGTCTCATCAACAACAACAAGTTTCTACTTAAGAAGCGCCGTGGTTCTGTTTGATTAGGCAATTGCAAAACGCCAGCCTACGTTTAGGATCACCTGCATCCAATTATGTCGTCTCACAATTTTTGGTATGGATCACCAATTGATGACATCACGACGAAGACGCTGAAATGAAACGTGGTTGCGAAGCTCCTGGGGGCTTACAGCTTGAATGTTCTCAGGTTTCTGACCCTCCCTAGGCCTTCCCTTCGTCCTTTTGTTGACATTTTCAAAAGTTCCCTCTGCTTCAAACATTTTTTCTCATGTCACAGTATAGCAGGCTTGGTTAATACTCCTCTCGCTTCAGGGAACGTGTTTTGCCATTGCCGTTGCACAGGTAACAATAGCTACCATACCAGTTTGGTAGTAATTGTTGTTGTGGTCGCAAATTGATGTGACATTACTATAAATGTTAACAAGTTTTCTCGTTCAAGAAAGATATCGAACTTAAAAGCACAACGCATACGACGGTATGAGTTAGCTTTGAAAAGCCCGCCCTGACACAATACATAAAGGTGCTTTTAGCACAATTGCAGCGTGATTTCAGATTTTGAAAAGCCCCCACGGTTTCCAAAACAAGTCATATGTACTTATATTCCATTATGAATACCCATGGACACGTCTGTTTTGCTGTCTCATTGTTCGTTGGACCATATCTGGAAAACCACTCAACCAAAATGAATATTTAAGGCAGATGCGTCAAGACATTTTCTTTATGATAAAATAAAATCATTCAAATACAAAATAGGAAAATATATAACTTATTTGGGTAGTTTTGAATGGTTTCCCCCTGTATTGTTTTTTTTTTTTTTTTCTGTAATCATATAGAGGGACATAGTGCAAGATAAATTTTTATAGTCTATATGAAGTGTTTAAAAGGGCTTCCCGCTACGCGCCGATATACTTGTTTATTGCCTATCTATTTAACAGTTTTTTATGGTTACTAGATAGATAAAATTGAATTAATTTGAATTTTGGCCAATTATTGCTCTAAACAGGGCATATGGTTGCATGTGTGCATGCACGTAGATTGGAAATGGGGTGGAAGGAATACGATATGCAGAAAGAGTGAGCGTATGAGATGAAGGAGAGGTGAGAGGACGGGGAACTGCAAACTTTTTGAGTAGGGATAACAGCTGAGTAAAAAAATTGAGTTACTCGTGTATCCTGGTTTATTAAAAAGATTATTTAAAAGTCTCCGGCTAAATAAGATGTTACTGGGAAAGAATAATGTTTTGAAGGTGTAAATTTAATTTGCACAAGCTAAAACCCAAGTTATACTTCATTTTGAATCGCCATTTTTCCTGACTGTACACTGGGTAGGTCTTAATTCACACCAAATCAATAAAGAATGAAAAGGACAGGATTAATTAGGTTTGCAAACTTTTAATGTAAAAAAAGCAGTAATCAAAACGATAAAATTAAACTTCTTTCTCTCTTTCTTTTCTCCTTGAGGGAATCGCGGGGGGGGGGGGGGGGTTATGTGTCTATAATCAAGCGTTTAAAGAATGTAAACATCATTAACACTATATGGTAACATCTGCAGTACTAGGCCCCCTAGGTTATACGTAGCTTCCATTCTGTGTACTAAAGAGGCACGCGAAGAAGTACAAGCTTTAAAAGTTTGACTGTGTTGTTATAGTTACACAATTACACATGTAAAAGAAGCCAACTACAAAATATTGAGTGTCTCATCTATATGAAATAATAATAGAGCAATATAGGTGTGTCGATAATTTTTGGTACTTATTCTTAAAGTTAAGCAATGTGTAGTAACAAGCATACTAAATAATCTACATGGATATTCGGTAAAATCGGAACAAATATTTTTATTCTTGTATGTTTAACAATTATTGTTTGGATGTAATGACAAAAAAACCCGGAGTTGTACGAGGTAAAGGGACACCAATAATAACACTTTTTGGATATAATTTTTAGCCAGTTAAATTTCAAGTTGGGTGACGTCTTAATGATTAATGAAAACTAGATCATTTGGATGGATGATGAATTAGCTAAGGCAACTTTTTACAATTGGTGTACTTTGATTACCTGTACCTTGTAAACAAGAACCAAAAATAAATGATGATTGTGGTACCTTGTACATCCAAATTGGTCCATATTTTGAAGAGAAGGGTATAATTATCTATTTTAAAAGTTGAAAGTATGCAGGTAAATGACTACTAGTAAGTTAATATATAACAGGCCTTTGAGTAAAACAAGACCAATTACAGTGATTTTTAAGAGCAAATGTACGCGGTATCGAGTCCCATGCTGTCCATTTGGGTGTCCATGTTACATCGGGAGATTTCTTTATTCTGAAAAAAAATATACATAATTTAGGTAAAAAAGCATAAAAAATGGGTACTCCTTTTTGAATATTTACCATATATAAATGGGTGATATGGGTGACGGTCGGATGCCCGGTGTAAAGAAACTGAGTGTCCCCCATGAGAGAGTGTCCTAAGCTTACCATAGAAATGACAGGAATAAACGTGACCCTTTTAGACGAGGCCATGGGTACCAGTGCTGAAACAAATGATGCCTCAGCACTCAATGGAGAACCCAATAGGCAGATGGGTGGTAGGACACTCTCCAAGTCACACGGACGCTGTAATTCATGACACGGCCTAGTCCTCCGTCAAATCAAATACCTGATACCCCCATCCTCAGGACCACGAACATGATGAAATGATACTAGAGTCCAACTAGGAAGCCAATCAGGGAGGTCGTCATTTTTGACATGCTGATGGTTTTAGGGAGCCACGTTACCACCAAATAATCCTACCATTGAACTTTACACGTTCAATGACTTAATATAAGTTCGTTTTTCGACCCCACGTGACATTATATCAGTGAGGTTTTGAAAAAAAACTATGATCAAAATAAGATGGGAAATTTGTTAAAAACTCTGGTCCAATTTGATACAGATACAGGATAGATTTGAGATACGGCACGTAAACAGCGCCACACTTTTTCAACACGACGCGTAAAACTCATGCATCAACAACACCGCCCCGAGCACCGGACGTCAACCTTCCGAAGGCATAGATTCACATCATTATTTTCCTTCGTACACATGCAGCACCCCCCAAATTTCTTAAGCGATCTTATGTTTTACCGGAATCACCCACGTGGAGCGATTTAGTGTTGTGCGCCCGTTTGATACGCACGACGTACGGGATACATACAGCCTGTGGTGCAGTAGAAAATATTTGGTGTTCACTTCTTACGTGGCCAAATTTGAAATCTGTACGAGGCTTAGAAACCTTTGCGATTTGCCGTTCATTCATTACGTGACAATATTTATGACCTGTATGAGCTTTGACACCTTTGCGAAGATTTGAAACCTTCATGAGGATTTCATAGCTATCCATGCATACACTGGTTTCAAAATCATAAGCATCAGGTGCACTATAACGAATTCCCGGAATGAAGACATGACATATTGCAGACCAGTTACCTTTTAAAATCCAAAATGGTGCGTAGCGGCCATTTTGAGATATTTTCAAGATGTCGTCGTCAGCCATCTTGGATTTAGAGGTCAAGATGGTACTAAAATGCACAAAACATTTTCAACGGTATCTGATATGTCTAGAATGAGATAAAATGATCCGGGGGGGGGGGGGGGGGGGTACTCGAACAAAATTTGGTACGGGTGTGCGTCCGCCTTGTAAAAAAATCGACCCATCTTTATAGTGACCAAATTGTACAAAAATATGACACCATTTATATAGGTTGTTCCGAAATTGTCGACCCATTTATATATTTGTCCTTTGAAATTCGCACCATTTTCATAGTAATCTAGCAAATCTGGTCCATTTTCAAAGTAACTTTTCCAAAATCAGAAAATCAACCATTTTCATTGTGATTTTAGAGCGAAAATCGGAAAAAATGCGACGAAAATTGAAAAATGGACCCATTTATATAGTAGCAATGACCTCAAAAGTGACCCATCTTTATCCTGGTGGGAAAAATGACCCATTGTTATAGTAAGGCGTGAAAATGTGTACCCATATTGGACGGCTATGTCCCTATTCCTTTCCAGGAGTACCCCCCCCCCCCCCCGGAATGATAGTGATTTGTCATTATGTCGTTCCAAGGATCCATATATTTTTTATTTTTTTTCAAAAAAAATAAAAACTTTAAAAAAATGCCTTAAAAAGTTAGCCGTCATTTCTGGGAGGTGTATAGGAGATATTTTTGTTCTTTAAATTGATCCATCTTGCCAAATCCATCAAGAAAATAGTATCCAAAAGAGGTCACAGATAACATGAAAATGACTCTACAAAACTGTTGTCAAGGTAGTACCGATGGGTTCTTCTATTACCTTAGCAATAGAATTGCACTAACTAGTACGCAACTTTACACCCATACTGTGGCCGTCATTGAGGCTGACTACATTCCGGCATCAGAGGGTGTATGAGTCGATACCACAATGCACCAGTTTGGGAATTTCCACTCAAATAAGGCATTGATCCCACAAAACCTTATTCCTAACACATAAAACTGACTTTTACCCTCATTAAACACTTTATAACTACTTTTTATTTAATTTTATCATGATCATGAAGGTCTTGTGGTTATTAAAGTTCTAAGAGGACTTTGTGCAATGTGTTTAGTGTTATAGGCACCTTGGAATGCATTATAGGATTGTTCAAAACACCTCTGATACAGGCTTATTACACAGAGGCGGACGGGGTAGTCAATCCGGCCGTGAAAAAAAAAAAAAAAAAAAAAAAACAAAAATAAAAAAAAAAAAAAAACACAAAAAAAAAAAAAAAAAAAATAGGGCTGACCGGTCCATGAGCATCTTTTTGAAACACTATATTCCATGTAATACAACCAATTCCCCCCTTAAAAGAACAATAAACAAAAAAAATACAACAAACAGTTTTTATAACCAACAAAACAATTAGAAACTTTCAAGTTCTCCGCTTTCGCGCACTCAATATTCATGGCATATAACCCATGGGCCACCTTCGGATCAACCACACCCACCACTACCTAAATACCAAGTTTCATCAAGTCCCGACCTTGTGTTACATCAGCAATTTATGTTATCAGCCAGTCAAGAAAAATCATGCATATTAGCTCCTTAATATCTACATTTAAGCAATGCGAGATTTGTTGGGGTAATACCTGGGTCCCAAACACCCATACCAAGTCTCATCAAATTCAGACATGGTTCTTGCAAGAAGTTGACCTTTTTATTTATTATCCATACAAATATATGGAAATTGCTCATACACTTTTATTAATTCGGAAGTTGGTTTTCTGGTAGAGATTCGCTTTTTTAGTTATTGGCCAATCAAATAGATATGCCAGTAAGCATTAATATACATATTTAGCACGCGAGATGCCATGGTGTAATACTTGGATCCACACCAACACCAATACCAGTCTCATCAAATCGGCCTTTGTGTTCTGGCAGAAGTTGACCTTGCGTAGTTATTAGCCCAATTGAACAATATGCAAATAAGCTTCATTAATATGAAAATTTAGTAACATCAGATGCATGGAATAACTTTGTGTCCAGTTTTATTGAATTTGGAAGTTGCTTGCTTGATAGAGGTTACAGCTTATTTTTTTTAGTTGAGCTTAGTAATATGCTTAAGGCCCACCACTCCATTATTTTTGCTCTCAATTTGAGTCAATCGCTCGAACGTTTGGATGTAGAACAAAGTGTGTATTACATAGTCCATAGAGTTTAAATTAAAATGATTTCTCCAAATTGGGTTTAAGAGGTTTTTTCGTGCTTTCGTGTCCATTTTTTTTAATTTGAATTGGGATCCCTGATTTGTTTGTGATTATAGGTGGAACCTCCTTGTTTAGACTATCATTCTGACACACAAAGATTCGTACTTAAAGTTATTAGCAGCGATTTGCTAATCCGAAACATCGAACAATCTCAAAATTCACTTTTTATATTTTTGTACTGGCATGGAATAGGGGGGCGAACATACCTGCAAAGTGGTTTGGCTTTGAAATCAGTGTATTAAAGACAAGTCAGTCTTTTTAAGCTTTTTATCTGATTCTGTATTTCTATACGGTTCTATCAAAATTCCGCCTTAAGATCAAAAAAGCCTTTCCCCGCGGTATCTCACGATTTTTCAGCGTGATTTGTGCACCATGATCAATACAGTTTGTACTCAAACACAGCAAACATATTGTCCTTGGTTATTTTTGTACTGGTGTAAACCGTAATCAGCTGTTTATGCAGATTTTGATATGCCGTTGCTGTATGTCTATTTGCGGGAGACGGTTGACAAATATCATCAAATACTACTATCATTTTTTTCACTATTTGGTGGTTTGTTTCAACCTTAAAGCAGTTATATGAATTGTACACACTTATCCCTGATTTATAAGTTTAGAAAATGAATTTCAAAAATTTTTCGATTATCTCTCGCATTAATCGCTGCAACCCGTTTAAGATAGTAGTTTCATGTTTCAAGTGGTTTTCAACACAATATATAGCTGAAGTCTTAGTCCTACGCTTACTCATGGGTACAGTGTGCAACATAGTCTTTGTCCTATAATAGGGGCTGCGATCGATGGTGCCATTTAAAGGACTGGGTTCACTGGTATAGAAGTGAACTTTTACTTTCGCATAAACTTGTTTAGACTGCTAAATTTAGCAGCGTCACCAGTGACCCATGACAAACGCTCGCTCGCAGCGCCCAAACAAAGGCCTCACATTCCCCCTAATAAAAAGTATTGAAATGGGAATTTTTTTAAAGTAAACTCGCTCGATATAGAAGGTACAGCTCCAACTATCTACCCTAACATCATTGTCCTGCCCTGGCCTTAACGGGGCTACCACAGGCCCAATGCTTGTAACTTTTTTAGATATCGGCTTGAAAGTCCGCAAAATCGTAAGGTTTGAACCATATTCAAAGGTTTCAGCTAGTTGGCTCCAAGGAGTTTCTTCATAGGTCATATTTATTTACAAAAATCGTTTGGTCTTTTTTCACATCGCTTTTTCTTTCGGTTTTCCTTTCTACTCTTTTACTCGACCGGCCCAAAGTGCGCCCAATTCCAAGCGGCCCATGTTGGAAAATTCACACAAGGTCTATGGTCAGTCCGCCTATGCATTACATTTGCTGCAGTGAGCCCGTTTAAAACGAGCCTTTTATGTACGCCATACTCTTACGGCGGTCCGGTAAGTATAGTATTCCCACGGTGTAGCTGTGTCACAAAATGTGAAAGATATTATCTAACTTGATACTGAGTGAGCGACAACGTTATCAGTCCGTCATAGCGAATGTGGGTAAATGACTCTTATACAAACTCAATAAATATGGCATCACAGGCAATTTACATACATGGATATAAACTAATCACGGAGTGATTGGGTAAGATTGGAATTAGGCGCTGTTTTACTAAGTTAGGTATGGCTCAAAACTGGACAACCCATATTGGCTGCTTAGGATTGGCTGCTTAAGAGCAGCCCGTGGGCTCCGGGAGATTGATATTGGGCTCGTAATAAAACACGCTTGTACGTACAGTCTTTTGGATCTGATTATTTCAACTGTCTAGACTCGATTCGTAGGAAACCACTATCGTGCATGGGTCAGTCCTCCAAGGATAAGGTACCGTGAATTAAAGAGCCCAATTACACGAGCGTTTACGATTACAGCTGGTGAGACTGGGTACGTGTGTGTAACTCGCATCACATTTTCGTCGCTGGAACCGAAGCCAAGCTCAAGTCTGAACTTGTGTGCCCTAAGTAGGCACCGGGTACAAGGTACACTTAAGAAGCAAGAAAATTAGGTGTAATTCCCATAACACTGAAGAGAATTATGTGTTAGAATATTGTGCCATTACTACTGTAAGCGGTACTCACAAGTTTGTAGGCCTGAGAGAGTACAACCCTTTCGTATCTTAGCGTAGGTACATAACCAAGTCACTTTGTCCCAACTTGTTTACATCCGGACTTGTGGCCATAACTTTTCCTGAACGCGGAGTTGTGCAACCGGACGAGCGCGGCGCTGTCATACCCACAGCTGTAAGAAGCAGCAATACTACCAGATAATTGATTGACCGTGTTATAACTTTCTTGATACGCGCTATTACGCCCTTTTGTTGACTTTCCTCTGGTGGATGCGAGTAGCTGGAGTGAGTTTAGCACTTGTACGTGTGAAAAAAAAAAAAGAAAGTTTACACTCATAATCCTGTTTTGGCCTTCCTCTGGTGGATTGAGTAGCTGGAGGGGTCTAACACTAAATGAAAAATCATGGCTCCACATACCACCCCCCCCACATGAATTGCAAGGCCAATACCAGAGATACATTGGAAACATTTAAGAATCTATGTAGATTCATTTCAAGCTACAGAGTTACAAAAAAAGATGCAAGATTCAGTTGGCTATGCTCAAGAACCTGATGGGAGCAGATTGTAGGAAAATACTGAAGGGTCTTAAACTTTCTGATGAAAAGTTGGCTGAGTTAAGGAGGTCTTAAAGGCTCTCGATGACCATTTTATTGTAAAGCACAATGATTTAATGAGAGATCCGTTTTATCAGCAAGTCCACAAGCCCAAGAATCTATAGAGCAATACGGGATCGTTTGAACATCTAGCATCAACCGTGCAAGTTCGGAGATTCCGAAGAAGAAATGATCAGAGATCGTTTGGTGTTGGGTGTCGGCAAAATAGTGCTCGTGCAAGATTAATTTAGACAGGCGAAGGCATGCTCTCTGAACTTCTATAGATGAACTCGAGTGTAGTGAACCTACAATCGTCAGTTGAAGGCCATATCGGGATCACTGGGACATTAGGTATAAAAAAACATTATACCAAAACAGAATACACAAGAGAAAAAGGCAAGTCCCAGAAAAACAGAAAGCACCCACAGAAGCAATAAAGGTGTGATTTTGTGGCTATACCCATGTGAAAGACAAGAATGTGCCTGCTTATGGAAAGACATGTAGCAAATGTCATCGACTACATCACTTCAGCAGCGTTTGTCTCAACCAGAAGTCTGCTGTAAAGTATTTAGAGGAAGAAGAAGCAGATGAATCTTCGTCATCATCGTCACCCGAGTATGAAGATCTCAAATTGGTAGATAATTGAGGACCTTTATGTCAACCCATTGGGAAAAGACGCCAAGTTACTTGCAACCATGGTAAGGGAAGGCATTAGGTGTGCACCTGAGGATCCCCTTTCGAGATAACACCGGCGCCAACTGTGACCCTAATACCAAAGCTGTCTGCAACGGATACAGCACAAGTTAGAGAAAACCCATAGTTGAGAATGTATGATGGCACCATCATGACTCCACTGGGCAAAGCAAAGATAAAGATATAATCCAAGTAATGGAAGAAGTACAAAATTGACTTTGTCGTAGTATATGACGCAATTTGCCCAACCGATAATTGGACGCAAAACAGCTCTGTCAAAATGGACCTTGTTAAAGTTCCAGGAGAGAAACATCATGTCAGTACACCACGCCAATGAGGTGGAAGCCGCTCAAGTAGAAACTTAGAGAATGAATTTCATGAAGTCTCTGAAGGCACTGGATGCTTTGAAGGCAAATACCACATACATCTGGACACCACGCAAACCATAGTACAGCCACCTCGTAAGGTGCCAGTCGCCCTTCAGGATCGACTGAAGTCGTCGCTTGATGAGATTGAGCACAAGGTATTCTTGCAAAAGTTACTGACCCCACCCTTGGTCTCCAGTCTAGTCCTAGTGAATAGAGGGGATAAGCTCAGATCTGCTTGGACCCGAAGGACTTGAATCCAGCTATTCGCGATCTCACTATCCCATGCCAACCATAGAAGATTTCTACCGGAGTTGGCACAATGCTAAGGAATATTTAGTGTACTAGATGCTCGTAACGGCTTCTGCATGTTGAATTGGATGAGGAGAGTGCTCATCTGACATGTTTCAACACACCTTATGGTCGGTATTGTTGGCAAAGAAGCATTCGGCATTGCCAGTGCACAGAAGAGTAACCAAAGGCGACAAGACCCAGACATCCTAGAAGGACTACGCGGTGTCAAGTCAGTCGCGGATGACATTTTAGTATATGGTAAAGGGGAAACAATTCAAGATGCCATCCTGGACCATAATAAATCTAAAATCCCTGAATGAAGAGGGGTGAGCAGAAAGTGCTTAAGATCAACAACAGAAAGTCAAACTAGGTATGAAGGAAGTGAAATTAATGGGACACACCATTGCAAGTGATGGTTTGAAACTCAGACAGTGACACAGTCAAAGCAGTGAAAAACATGCCGCCCCACAGAACAAGAACGATGTAAGACGTTTCTTGGGATGTTGTGAACTACCTCAGTAAGTTCCTCCCAGGGCTGAGTGACATGTGTGAGCCGCTGCGGAGATTGACTACTCAGATGTGGAGTGTTGTTGGCTAGAGCAACATGAAGAAGCAATGAACAAGACAAGGATGCAGTAACCAGTGACCCATTCGACAGTACTTTGACCCGAAGAAAGAGTTAGTTCTGCAAGCTGATGCATCTGAAAAAGGATTAGGTGCTGCACTAATGCAGGGTGGCCATCCGTCGCATATCCAGTCGAGCCTGACGATCCCGAGACTTGTTACGCCCAAATAGAACAGAACTTCTTGCTAGTTTTTTTTTTGGGTTTAGAGCTCTTCCATACTTACACATACGGACGCCCAGTACGGATACAAAGTGATCGAACAGGCGCTAGAATGATACAGCGGAAACCGCTACAAAGAGCCCAAAACGACTACAGAGAATGCTTCTTGCTCATGGCAGTTTTATGATTATGAAATATGTACACACAGGAAAACAACGTTTCATTGCAGACACACTCAGTAGCGCGTATGTGCCGAAGGATGAGTAACAAGAAGACGCAGACTGATCATAGTGAATATGCTGAATTCACCGACCTAAGGACACAATTATAGCAGATATTGCGAAGTACTACGAGGAAGATGCAGAAATGCAACAGTTACAAGATATCATCTGCATGGCTGGCCACATGCAAAAGAAATGTTCCAAAGCAACTTGTTCCATACTTCCATATCCGTGATGAGTCTAACCACGGACAAGGGCATGATATACAAGGTAGAACAGCTTCTTATTCCCAGCAGCAGGAAGGGCTTATGGAATTATTCATCCTCACATCAAAGAATCTCAGGCAGTGTCAGAGGCACGCGAGAGCGTTTACTGGCCGTGATCTGCACAACTGAAGTACTTATTGGAGCATGTGATATCGGCCTACATTATTCAAGACAAACCGCAGAAAGAAATATTACAACCTCACAGCGTACCTGATAGACCATGGGCTAAGGTTGGCATGGATATTTTCCACTGATACAGAAGCTATTTACTCACAGTGGATTATTTTTCCAACACTGGGAAATCGATCACTTGTCAGACATGAAGTCAGAGACGGTCATACATGCAGCAAAGGCCCATTTCGCAAGACATGGAATACCAGACTGTGTTGTATCCGACATGGACACAATTCAGCGTGAACTTTCAGTAAGTTCTCCCGTAAGTGGGCCTTTTGAACACGTCACCTCGTCGCCGGGCTATCTCAGAGTAACGGCAAGGCAGAGAATGCCGTCAGGACTGCTAAGCGACTTCTAAAGAAAGCAAAAGCGGACAACAACGATCCCTATCTGGCGATACTTGATTTCCGAAACCGCCGGGCCACGATGGTTAGTCCGGTGCAGAAACTGATGAGGCAGACGAACCAAACACGGTTATACCTTCCATAAACAAAAGTTGCTGAAACTCGGAAGTACACAAAGATCTTGGCAAGAAAATAAAGACAGTCAAGGCCAAGCAAGCAAAACAAACACCAAAACAGCAAAAAATCTCACACTCAAAGTTGGAGACAGTGTAAGTGCTGAACGTTCAAGACATCAGTGGGTCCATTCAAGCCAGGATTATAGAAAAGTTGCCACACGGATCGTACGTGGTTCAACTCTATAATGGCAGAACTTCGTCGAATCGGAGCACTTGAAAAAAGCATCGCAATCAAGTGCCAAATTCTAATGATGATTATGACGGACTTGAAACAACCCTCTGAGAAACGGAACCATTGGCACCATCTCCAAAGAAGCCAAGTGTGTGATTCAACCCCACGAAACAACCAGCACAGCAGTCAGCAAGTCCAGCAGGACAACACCATCTGACATCAACGCCAGCGGAAAACCAAACTGGAGAACCGTGACAACACCACATACCTGCCCAGCTACCACAGAAACTAGATACACAAAAACACTTACAGCATAGATAGGGACAAGGCCATGTCACTTTGCGTAAGGAAAGTTTTAACGTGGTTGTAAATTAGATTAATAATGCATGCAACAAGTAAGTATCCCCACAAACAATTTGGTGACAACAGGAATTATCACCGTAAAGTAAATTAAAGTTAAACAGAGAGAGGTAGAGGGCAGTGCCCATTAATGTATTTTTTCAGCATTTATTAAGCTTTTCCATGCAGATTGTGCTCACTAAAATTAGTTTTGTTAATTAAAATTTTTAGTTTGGGTAGGCACATTGCACTTCCAAATTCACTGTATGTGGCTACATGAGTGTTGGGATAACTACGCAACACATAATGTGGGTTAAGAATTACACCTCTGATATACCCAACACCAGAGTTAGAGTTCTGAAATAGTCCACCTCAGAATTCTATGCAAATTGTAAATGTAGCTACTTAGGCTATCGTAAAAAGTAGATTTATAAGTGAAAGCTGTTGTGTAAAGTTTTGCAAAGTTTAAAGCATTTAGCATTCGTCAAGACAACTTGGACTATAAATTGAGACAGGACTCAATTGATTAACATCCAAATGATAAATATTTATTTTTTTTTATTTTCCATTTGAGCCTTAACAGCCTCACAAAGTATGGTGAGCTACAGGATATAGACTCATGATAAGAACTTTATTACAAAGGAACCTTATACAAATTTAAAGGTTATGCAGCCTGAACAGACTCCTTAAATAAGGAGGCTTGGGGTAGGGGTGTATTGTTGTCAGATTTGAATTAGGTGCTACTAAGTTAGGTATGCTATAACTGCAACCCATATTGGCTGCTTAGGATTGGCTGCTTAAGAGCAGCCCGTGGGCTCGAGGAGATCTGATACGGTGGCTCAGTAAAAAACACGCTCAGTACTTACACGGTCTTTGATCTGATTTATATTCACTGTCTAGACTCGATAGTAGGAAACCACTTATCGTGACACTCACCAACGTAAGAGAGGGTGGTTGTTGATGCGAGCACGCAGATTGGACCCATGTACGATCGGGCGTGCCTCAATTCTTAGGCCCCTCCTCTGTTTTGCTACATACATCAACAACCTCCCTCATGGCATTTCATCCACAGTCATACTGTTCGCAGATGACTGCGTTATGTATCACACCATTAAACCTGACAACGATGCAAGACCTTGCAACATGACCTTGACACCTCCACCAAATGGCAAGACAACTGCAAATGACTTTTAACACTGACAAATGTTGCACTCTTAAAAGTCTCTCGGTCCAAAACACCCAAACAGCACAAATACAAACTTAGTAATACAGAACACTTAAGAGACCACTCTCACACATATCTTGGGGTAGAGGTCTCTCATGATCTTAGATAGACTAATCACATAATCCTCCACTACCAAGCCACTAGGTTTTGGTTTCATTAGACGCAATCTACATTCCTGCACCCTTGATTTGAAGCTTCTGCCTTAAGGCTCTGGTCCGTCCCCACCTCCAGTATTGCTCGACGGTGTGGGACCCCCACATTGGTGACCTATTACCAATTGAATCTATACACGCAGAGGTGCCCGTATTTGTCTACAAGGACTATAAAAAGACCAGTAGTGTGACCTCAATGCTCTCCAACTTGGGATGGGAACCGCAGATGGAACCGGATGGGACCGAAGGAGATAGCAAGACTAACATCTTCATAAGATCGTCAGGGTCAGATAACCATCCCGGCAGGAAAGTTTTTCCTTCCTCCGGCCTCATCACGTCGCTCATCTCGTCGCCTAAATCACACACACAGAATTATATTAAACCACTGGCAAAAAGGACTTCTATTTACAATCATATTTCCCACACACTAAAATGACTGGAACTCTCTCCCGGAACACATTATCAACATCAACGACACATCCTTCAAGTCGACAGTGGCGAGCTACATCATCCAGCTAATGCACAAGCACCAATAAAGGAACTTTACAAATACCCAACTATCCCTCTCGTTGGCTTCAATAGGAGTGTTGAGAGTATTTTCCAGATTCAGACTTACAGGATGAAAAATAATCTCAATATCTCCGAAAAACGAAGGAGTTCTATGGATGTTTTTGAATCAGAGCATCCGTAACTAGGTTTTGTTTGAAGATGTATCGTAAATGGCTCTGGAACTAGCGAGAAGTGGAACGCCCCCCCTATTTTGTCGGGTTCTCCGTTGCTCGCAGACACGGAGAAGTGAACACGCAATCGTAACGGACCGCATTAATTTTTTCCCCACACGCCTTTCGATATTTTTCTAGTCTTGAGAGAAGTTTTAAACACTGGTTTCAAGTTTACGCAACTTTTTTTTTAAATTTTTAGAAAACAGGATTACGTACTTACCGGACGCCCTAGCAATAGTGGGTAAGGGCGACGAAATAAAAAAAACCTGTTTACGGGCCCGAAGAACCCTGATTTTCAGTTTTGCAGAATTTTTTTGTTTTTTAGTTTTTTCCAAAAATATGTTAGATCAGCCTGTTTTTAGGCCCAAATTTATCAATTTTGGTAATTTTTGTTAGAAAATTTGTTGTAAAAAAATTTATTTTTTCTCTTGATTTCCGATTTGGGGCTTTTTAGGCAAATTTTGAGCGCCAGAAAAGAAAAAAAAATCCAAAAATCGTCCGACCGACCGACCCTACTCGAAGGTCCCCTCGCCCGTAAAAACAGGGTTTTCTTTTTTTAGTATGTAAGAAAACGCACATGTATGCAAATTTGCGCTATTAGAGACTACTGCAGAATGATGCATAGGCTGATGTTTATTCCGTTGTGTATCCGCATCAAGACTAGGTGTGAATTCTTATATTCAACAGTTACCTCAATGATATCACTTAGCATGCGTCTACAACCTTGGAAAATGGTACAAATTATTTATCAAGTTGACCCATGCCACCACATCCGCTGATGAACTATACGTGAAACACAACCCCGTGCAAACGACGCGGCCATTTTTGTGATGATGTCCCGGGTACGTAAAAAAAGATTATGGAGTGACAGAGAATTGTGTTTTATTCTTGTGCAGGCCAGGCACGGAACAGATGTCATTGTTACTGGCGAGCTTGTAAAATTGTAGCTGCCTCGAAATTATTCAACAGATTAAATATACTTTTATTACACAAAAATCTGAAAGCAGCTGTTGAAAAAAATCCCTTTCCCTTTGATATGAAAAACATGTCAAAATTTGCTATCCACGGAGCGTTACCCGTTTCATCAGCGTTAACCGCGAAAATGGTATCCGGTCAAAATTTTAATGTCGAGAAAATATTAAGTTGTCAGAATGTTGTGGAAGGCAATTTCCAGAAGTGAATTGTTATGTGGGTATTTGTTACTTCGCTTTGTCATTTATAATATTTGATGGTGCAGTACAGAAAATATGCACCACGATTCATATGAATACGATGAGGACACCTTGCAAGGGGGGGGGGTTAATGTGAGACAATTATATTGAAAATTTATTTAAAAAAACATGCTAGATAAACTGTATATTATTATCAACAATTATATTTAACATCATTCAGTAATATAAAATGCTTCAAATAATATTTTGTTATGGTCCCTGAAGTAAGGTTTTCCGAATGCGGTTACAGCTGAGATTACCACTGTTTGGTAGCGACTCTTATAGTCATTGAACCAATACGAGTCGGGAAAATCGCGGTCCACATGGGAACAATAGACAATGCGGTGTGGGGCTGGTATAAAAGGGAAATGACCATGTGCTCGAGGCGTCTTTAATTTGCACGATATGAGTTAGCCGTGTTTGATTTCTGCTCCAGAGTTATTGAGAGATGAATAAAAACTTATGTGACACCAATTTAGTGTGCAGTTGTGTTACTTAAACTCGTCTTGTCGTCCAAAGTTTACTACTACCTTTAGTTTATGTGAGCGTAGCAAGAGAAGTCAAGAAAACCGTGTTTATATTGGCCTCCATTTTTGATTAAAAAAAAAAAAAAAAAAAAACAATTTTATTGTATGAAAAGATTTCTCACGGGAAAAGTACTCTGTATGTCAGAACAGAGAAACAGGGAATTCCCCCAACATGCTAAAATTAGAAAAGAGTCAACTTGTTTGTGCAATCCTGACCATGCAGGTGGTATGGCTTAGATTGGCGAGAGTGTACTATAAATGGCCTGGGGGGTTTTCCAAGCTTGTTGCGAGGCAAAAACAGAGATGCAAAAAATAGGTATTTTTCCCATGATGATTATGAATTGTAAGGTGATGCAATGCCAATGTTCATTATGTGAAATGATTGACAGTACAAGGTTTTGTTTATGCATGATGATGCTGTAAATGAGTGTCGTCGAGGGACTTAGTCAAACCTTGTCGTCTTGAACTGCTGGACAAAATTATCTTCAAGACAGAGACGATCCCCTTGGATAATAATACAGAGGACTTATAAGACTGCTATGCTGTCATTTTGGAGTCTTCGTTGGGAAGGAAATATCATCGTTGAACTGCAACGCTCTTTTAATTTGGACATTTTAAGCCGTCCTTATGGAAGAACTTGGGTAAGGGCTAGGGCTAGAATTGTAGACTGTAACATGAATTGTACATGTAATTTTGTTTTGGAAGACCAAATTCTTGAACCACTCTGCTTGAAATCATTAATTCGTTTTGTTATAGACGTATTCATATGTGAAGAACGTTCAGCCACCAGACAGTTTTGTTGGACAAGATACATACATTTCAGTACTACAAACATTAAGGAGCGTCAATCGATCCTGTTTAGCGATTGCACAGAGATCATTCATTGAATGTTGTAGTACTTGGAATGCGTGCCCTATCTTGTCCACCAACATGACTTGCTATTGAATACGGTCTAATTATAGAAACTTTAGGTCATTTGTTAACACAATGCGCATTTGTTTGTGTTTTTAGAAGGGTATTTCTGACCTTTGAGGTCCACGAGACACCATTAACAACCGTCTTACACATGGAACAGTTAATGGTAAATTAAACACGAAAAATAAGTGAATCCTCCCAATTTTGCTGCTCAGCTGATTTGTGTTGACGTCTCCAATAAATTGCAATGAAAAAGAAACCTCACCTGGAAACAATTTGTCAAAATTCGGCTATTGAATCTACTGGATAACGTTGTTCACGATAACGCTGATCACAATTTCTCTTATTTTGGAGGTATAACACTGGGTTAATAGAAGAAAATCGAAATGTTCAAATACTATTAGTAACAGGGGCAGCAGACCTATGACATACTATGTAGCGAAGTGAATGGGATATATACATCCGGAGAAACACGGATAACGTTGTTTGTTTGTTTATTTGTTTTGTTTTATTTCTTCTTTAGCCTGGGTTGCACATTCAGTGGATAATACAAATAATCTTCTGGCTTTCCATGTGGCCCAGGAGCCAATACGAATAAAATCATCTAAATTGCAAAATAAATACCGCATACAGAATTACAAAAAGAAATTGATTACCTTAATAAGGAGTATATCTAAAAAATACAATATAATCACACAAGGTTGCAAATACATGGTTAGAAATATACATTAATTTGAAAATATTGCAAGTAATTTAAGTTATTCCAATTGCATAACACAATGTAATTATTGCACAAAAGAAAATAAAGTTAAAAACTAGTCAATCTAGCAAATTTATGCAACTCTAAAATACAATTCCAGAAACTAAAAGAAATGCAAGCTAGAATAGAAATTTGTATTAAAAACATTGAAAATTAAATTGCATGTCAATGAGACAATTTTAAATACTTGTACTTGAGTACAAGAGTAGAGTGGTAACCTTTGACTGTCCCAAAACGAGGTATAGTGTTCTTCCCACAACGGAAATTCTTCCAATACAATTTTGCATTGGTTGTCCAATTAATTTATAGTGACAAAAAGTACCTAAATGAACAAAATAATATAGTTCAACTGTAAAATTCAAAAGCAGCTGGGGATTAATTAGCAGGTTGTAGTTTGTTCACAACGTTAGAACGGTCGGTTCAAAAAACGAACATCAAAATTTCTAAAACACAAATGAAGTATTTGAGGCATTCCAGGTGGACAAATTCCAGGTGGTTGTTATCATGTAAAACATGAGTGGTGTATGCGTGTGTCCGATATAGAATTACTTTATATTGACTCATGAATTCATTTTGAGTTATTTTGAGTCAAATTTCTAAGAACGCAATTTTTGTTACGTATTGGGCTCTGGTTACTTTCAAGCAAATTGCTTGGGTGGCACCTGTATGTGTGCGCTATAAAATAACTTTTTATTGACTCTGAAATTCACTTTGAGTCATTCCGGAAAGATTATTTTTTCAGTTCCTTTCCTGTGGGTTCCTCTATTTCCCTTAATCACATTGTAGATAATCCATTCATGACTTAAACAATTTTTACCAAACTGACTTGATAGATCATAATAAGCTCATTTAACTCAACATCAATCCATTCGAACTTCGATCTAAACAAACGATGCAGATAATAAAAATAATACGATATTTCGAAAATGATGCCTGCAATTATCATCTTAGTGACTCATTTAATGATCTTATCAGAATATATTTCGACCTTTGTATAATACATTTCAATTCCCACAGCCTAGATAAACATTTAGAACCCATTACCGATTACTTAAAATACTTCCCCACAACTTTTCCATCTTAGCATTCGGCGAAACGTGGTTCTCGAAAAAAAAACCGAACGCACATTGCCCTCGCCCACATTGATGATATGGATTGTAAGAGGAGAGGCGGTAATGCGCTACAGGGCACGTGAGTAAAAAAATACAACCAAATTAAGCGATTTTCCATGGGAAAACCCTCTGTGCTATTCATATATTATTTTCTTCCTGTAGTACATTCACTGTTTTGTTTAGCTCTCATATAAAAATTACGGCATTAAAATTGATTAACACGTTCAAAAGTTACAGTTGCGGAAGTGAAAGTACCCGATGTGGAAGACCGAACAAGTTACACGCTGGAGTAACCCAAAGAGTACTCTTGGTTTCAGCTATAGGATTTGCATCATATCTTCCATTAACTTCACATTTGGAATAAATGTCAGGGAACACCAGTGACGGAACCAGTCTGTTGGTGAGGGGTGGGAGGGGTAAGGCGGGATCCCCACTCACCACTCAAGATATTCGCCCCTCCTGGCCCCAATAGAGATCAGAAAAGTAATAAATGAATAGTATTGAAAGGTTACCGTGTTCACCTTTGCAAAATGTGTTTTAGTGATGCCCCAAAATCTAAATGGTTCCCACCACCTGGTCCCACTCCCCAATGAAAATGTCTGGTTACATCGCTGTGTAAGACTGTAAAATGAAACCAGATATCAAAATAATATTTAAGGAAAGCGATTTTTTGGACTTGAAGCAATAATTTGCAGTATTCTTTTCAACTTGCTTTGATTTCATGTAGTAACACTTCCAAAATACATGTATGGTGCCCATAACAGATAAAGCATATTAAAATGTGTCCAATTTAAATATATACCTGTAAATTTCATTACATCTAAGTCAATCTAAATTATTATTCAGCACATTCCCTGCGTAGCATATTGAATACGGCGCCAAAGAGATCACCCAGGTAAATGCTATTTTGAAGCCCTCACGCTGCTTAGGAAATGAGTCTCATGTGTATACAGTAGTGTGACAATTTCTTCGGGGCTGAAAATGACAAATGATTACCTCACAAAAAATAACTGAAGCATTTGAATGGCTTGATCGATTTTAAAAATTTAAAATTATGTGAAAGCTGATTAACAGGCTATTTAACACAGGAATTTAATTTGGTAAATTTCGTTTAAGGTTTCTTTATAAAAAAAAAAACCCTCATATGGTTGTACTTTTTTTGACTCACCCTGTATCGTTTTCGATGACAAATAAACTACAGGATTCGTCATGACCTAAATCTGCCCTATAATCCTAATACGATCTGTGATCATTTAAATTGTATCCCCTAACAAAAATAAAATTAATTTGTGGTATTTATTGACACCTGACTCGCCTGCGAGCCATTCATTGATAACATGGGGAACTCTATTAACCTAAACGTAAAGATACTTATGCGGGACTTAACTTTGACCAGAAGAAAGATCAAAAGAAGGGGATGGTTCAACTGTTACTTTAAAAGATAAACTGTTCATCCGCAATTCATCTTAATAGCCTTAAATCCGATTGATTCGATCAAAGACTTGCGCTTTTGATATAGAACATTACATACACCTGTCATTACATCCCAGAAATATTCCAATACCCAGTTGCAACTGGCCATTTACACAAAAGTCATTACACTTTGGTCGTGACCGGTACAGCGAAACGTACTTTCTGCATCACTTACAGACAGCTTTTACGCCAAATTTTCAAAGCATTTGGGCTTCTTGGACACTGTCTGACACAAACAAGGTATGGTTGGGTGTATTACAAAATGCATTATCAATCTTCATCCATATCGGATTTACAGGGAAATAACAGGATATGTTTACAGTAGGCTAAAATACAACATCCTTTATGACCTCAAAACTTAAATCAAGGGGCTAATGTTGCTGTTTTCTTTCGTTAAAAAGTCACTGTTTTCCTCAATGATTTCGCCAATGAATAAATATAAATAATTATCGAGCAGAACAAAACGTGTGGAGTTCATCTACCAGCAGAGAATTTTTAGCTGGAATATTAACAAACTGTTTTAGTATAGAAGTGTCAATACGTCATGTCTGACACTTCCTGAAGGGCCAAGTAGAATCGGATGAACAGATACTTCAAAGGTGCAATCGAGCAACAATGAGATGGTGAATGAGAGTAATCCTGGGTAATCGGACTTCAAAGTCGAGCCACCTCCTTCTTTCTCCTCTTCGTCTGCGTGACCTATTAAAAAATCCTCACATCATCCCACAAATGAATGCCATAAACACCATTTCATTCTGCTTCATTTTACTTGATAAACCAACGCGTGTCACCACTAAATCATCCACTTTAATTGATAATATATTTACAGGTATTCTTAATAACAAAATAACTAACGACATCACAGACCACCTCCCTGTTTTGCAGATTATAAATAATAATTTAATGCTAATCAGATTATAAATAATAATTTAATGCTAATCAGAAATCTACCCATTATTATACGACTCGGAAAATAGATAAATGTAAACTGAACTGGAATAATGTAACGAACTATGATTCTGCTGAGGATTCTTGTTTATCTCTAAATTTTCAGCTCTATATTATAAACACTTTTGAAAAGAAAATAAACGTAAAGAGGCTAAACCATGGATCAAAACAGACATCATAAAATCAATAAATTCTAGAAATTATACAAAACTTATCTTAAACATCCAAATGATGAAAATAAATATAAATACATAAACCACAGAAATAAATTAACGCATCTAATTAAAACATCACGCAAAACATATTTCACAAAAAAATTTAACTCTTATAAAAAACAATATCAAAACACATGGATAACTATAAAGAACATTCTTGGCAAACCAAAAACGCATCTGCTCCTACATACTTCATTGATGGTTCTACGAAGATTTCTGATCCCAAAGTCATTGCTGAGAAATGTAAAGGTGCGTGTTCCCATTGTCTTTGGAAACCCCCACCCCATTTACCCGAAAGTAGTAGCGATTTTGATCTCGTATAAAAGGCCAGATTTTTCTCATTGTCGTCCTGAAATTTGAGTCCTCAAATCCATTTCATTCCCAGGATATAAACAAAAAACCGCCGTTTTAGTGGTTCTACCATCAAAACCGCAACTTTGTTTCCCACGGTACTTGATGGGGTGTTTGTGAAAGTGCCAGGCTCTATTATCAAGTAGAAAACACAATAGACATAAATCGGAACAAGCACCTTTAACAAATTCTTTGCTGAAATTGGCCCCAAATTAGCTAGTCAGATTCATTCTCCATTCATATTCTTCAATCCCACATCACCCAAGAAAATGTTCGATATCTCCCCATTTAGGATGGGTAAAGAGTTCGGGTTTATGATGATATTTAGTCTCACTGAGTTAAGTAAATTGCCCCCTTCATCTGCCACCCCCCCACTTGCCCGCGTCTTCAATCTCCCCTTTCTAATCTACTGATGTTTTTTCCTATTTGAGAGGTTGAAAATTTGCCAAAGTTAATAGGCATCTTCAAGAAGAATGATCCGTACAACGACCGAACCTTTTCTCATTATCGCCCTATTTACTTTGTTAACGATTTTCTCTAAAATGCTTGAACGCTCATCTGGCATAGACTTGACAATCATTTCTTTCCCCTCCTTTCCATAACATTCTTCACCCCCAATCAAATATGGCTTCAATAGAACAGCATTCCACTGCTTTTGTCTCTAGTTGATATCAATGATAAAATCTATTCAGCTATTTCATGGACCAATGAGAGAAGACAAACAACTCGAAAACCACCAATTACCAAATTCAATTATCCATTCATCATCTCTACAAAAGCTAGGCCTCGATGTGTATTCATGTGCATACACCGAAGCCATCTGTGATCTTCTCGTTGCCGCGGTTCGATGAGTGACACAGGAAAAGCTGTCCACAAACGTTGGTACTTTGACCGGATGGGTGACCCCTGACTGTAGGGCTTTTTGGAAAGTGCTAGTAATCAATTTCCATCTTTTTTGGGCAAGTTGTGTTGTCACCAAGAGAGGAGAATTTTTGGTTCAGAAAATACCGGAAACCCCACACAAATCCGGCATTCCTTTGTGAGCGAGACGACTGTATAAAATTAAGCTTGCATTTTTGTGGTGATTTTGTGACCCTAATTGTTAAAAAAAATCTTTGTGAAAAATAATCTGAAAAGGTTCCGATCACTTCCGACTCTTGAAAACGGTATTATTACGAGTTCAATGTACCTTGTAACAATGTAACTTCTGAACTGGTGCCCAAGCCCCCACTAAACGTTGTAATTGTCCTCAAAAACCCACCAAATTGTAATATTTTTACTTCCGATTATTTGAATTTGTTTTACCGGTTTGGCTGTTTGATAGCCGACAGACACCAGGTGTGAAACTGATTCCAATGTCATTTGTTCATCGAAATATGAGTGTGATAATTCACACTGATTACCTAATTAACATTTAAATTACAAATTAATTACCCTTCGTACCTTCCGAATGGGGGAGGGTGGTGTCACCGTCTCTCTTCTATTCTTTCGCCCTACTAAACACCAAAACCCCATTTTCGGGTGTCAAATGAGTTAATGTAATTGCCAATTGACAATTAATGCTTCCGTTTATTAAATCCCCCCATGGGTATAGAAAGGTAAAGAGGTGACCTAAATGATAAGGGTGTGGCATCACCCCCCCCCCCATTCGGAGTGGGAAATACCAACTCGCCTAGTACGGCACGCCTAGTATACAAGGACATTTTATTTGTAGTTTGCAATAGATAGAGGTCCTCAGCTCTTTCCTTGAATACCAAAATGAGTACCACTCTACACTATTCATAATGACGTCACATGATGGAAAAAATGTTTTAAGGGTTACAATATTATTTTTGAGCCAGTAAATTTGCCAAATATCTTTAATATACAGTATTTAATTACTTATTACGTTATGACTCATAGTGACGTCATCAGTGGTTTACTACATATTTTGATACCAATGGAAAGAATAAACTCAAGCTATACTGTAGGTACTAAATTTATAGGACTGGATGTTCAAATAAGAAAATCAAGGGGGTGGCTTACCCCCTTGCCGGTGTGTTGTTACAAAAAATTGCTTATGTCGCAAAAGGGTTAATAATTAATAGTTTTTAAATGATTGAAATGAATTGCTATTGGACCGTTTTCAATTCTTTGGAACAAAAAATTTTCCTATCTTCATGCACTTTTCCAAATATTGCAAATTACATCATAAAATAGTGAGGCGGGTTGAATTTTCGCAGTATGCCCAAGAGCGATTGCCAGATCTAGGGTCAATATTACCCAAAAAAAGACAAAAAAAATCCAAAAGTAGCAAAATAGCCGAACAAATACAAAAAAACATTACGATAGGGCACCATACTATACATCCAAGAAAGAGGTATCAAAATTTTAAATTCAAACATGAATGTCGGGAGATGAGGCGATAGGAAGTTTTCTGTCAGAGAAATTCTTGTGTAGGGCAATATCTTGTGGAAGGGCATTGTCTATGGGCGTATTGTTACTTGGTCTTGTCATTTAACGTCTGCTAGAAGTTTGAACAAATCAATTTAATAAGTGACACTGTCCCCGGTGGTAGGGGGGGAGCTTATTTTCAGCGTTTTACTTTCAGATTTTACTTTTCTATCAACAACATCCCTTAAATAAGGTTTTAGTATTTTTCTTCACGATTGTCTAAAAAAATATCTTTTAACCTAACAGAGGGTAGAAAATGCAGTTATTATTACTGTCTGTTCAAGTAACTTAGATGTCTTGTTTTTATTAATATTTCAAAAAATACGCACGTCCGAAATAAATCACGAAAAGAAAGTTGTTGGGCATCATTGGACCTAAGGACGTTTTTAAGACATAGGAAATGGGACTTTTAAACATTCAATCTATTGAAATTAGGTATTTACCCTCGTTTTCAAAATGAGCGAATAAAGTTTTGGTACCATTAGTAATTACGTTTTGGGAAGGTTCCATTTACTCCTCTTTGTAGGTAGTAAAAGTTTTGTCATCGGAGGATACTGTTCACGATCAATATGTCCGCTACTGGATGAAATAATAATCACCAACTTGCTCAACAGGATCAAATCCCAACCTTTGTTTGCAATACCAAGACGAGATGATAGCACGGTTGTAACAGGGCAGTAACTTGAATGGAAGACATTACAGGAGAGCTGTATGACTCTTTTGTCAGTAACCAATTGAATAAAACAGACAGGGCCTCTATTAAGATATCGGTTATTCAAACGCATGCCATTAACAAACAACTGACAATCAAAGTAAGGTACGGTCCGAAACAATACTAGTGTTCGTATTGAAACATGCCTTGAACGCCCCTAATTCGTGATGGGTCGGTCATCAAAGTTTCAGAGTCAAAAGTCATACTTCACCTGGACCCAGTTTGTTGTAGTTTGTCAATGAAAAATAAGTTAAATTGAATAAAATCCAAGAAGAAGAAATATACTTTGAGTTGGAAACCCATTGATCTTGTTGGGGCCAATGATGAGTAACAACTTCTTTCGTGATTTTTTTCGAACGGTATAGTTTGAAATAATAATAAAAACCGGACATCTAAGGAATTGAAACAGAAAATACGTCATCACATTGCATTACAGTTACACGGTAGAATTTTAGATGGACATCATTACTTCCTGTTCTATGTCAAAGATTTGTGTGTCTATTTACACAAAAATCACATTTCAATTTTCCATTTACGGTTATATCAATAGTGGTCCATGTGTAAATGCTCGTATATATTCAATTGCATTATTAGGCAATACGTTAATGCATATAAGCCGTTTCATTTCATAGATTTTATTTATGAATCAATTCCTATAACATATCAATTAATATTTACAACAAACCACAGTTATCGATGTCATTATTTTTTGCAAATTCAATTTACAGTGTTCCCAGGCGCCATAAGGTAGAACAAAAGAAAATGTACTCACTTTTCTTGTTGTACGGTAAGATAAAAACACTATGGCTATATATCCAGAAAAATTCATAAAGGTAGAGTAAATGTTTTTTAGATATGACCCCAGAAAATCAAGTAACCTGCAGGCAAATGTTACAAACTGAGGCGCTGGAACTACAAATCGGCAACTGCAGAACCACCAATATGAATTTAAGGCCAACACCATTTTACATGACAGGAGCTGCAACAAATGAGTGGTGCAACATAAGGTGAGTTCAAGAAGATTTATGACTCGAATTGGTTTAAATTTTTTAACAGTGAAAATGAAAATCTACCGAAGATATTAACTATCACATAAAAAAACCAAGATTATTCATTCACTCGAGAAAATTTGAAAGGACATCGCCGGATAAGGAGAGAAGGAGGCCCTCTATACTCATATAGTTATATTTCGCCATCAATTTTGAGTTGGTTTTTTTTTTTGAGGGTGTTTTTTATCCCCAAAAATACACTTGATCAAGAAAAGAAAAATTGAGAAAGGTCTGAGAAACTTCAAGGGCACGCTACCTGGAAAAGCAAAAGAGTAGAGCAGGGGTGTCCCAACCTGCGGCCCGCGGGCCATCTGCGGCCCGCGAAGTGCTCACATGCGGCCCGCGAGGTCCTTCCCAGAGAAAATAAATTAAATATCACAGTAATAGATTTTTAAATAAAAGATGTCATTATTAATATCTCAACATAGAACCAAAGAATCATACCCAAAACACCATCAATACAACCCACTAATCCTCCCCATCACATCACTTCCCCTCCCACCACACCATTTACGTATCGTCTTGGAACACAGCGCCGCCCATTGTTGAATCTTGGTAAACCTTGGCAAATCTTCATCCTAGGGTTTGGTTGGGTTGGTTTAGATGAATGGCGGCTTTCAACAAACAAGTTAGTGCGCCAAAGTAAGCCGTGTTAACGAACACAAGGTAAATAAAATAAAAATTAATTTGATAAAAGAAAACCAAATTAAAAGAAAAGGCATGTGGAGGCTAGTACAATTGGACTTAGGTAGTTATTACAACCCACTGCTTATAAAAAAAAACACTGCCAAAAAAAAACACCAACCTAAATATTCAATTCACATTGCTTAATATATCTCATAACAGCAGCCAATAGAGGATTCTTTCCACCCAATAAATTCTGTAAAGATAAACAATCAAGACCAATTCCTGGGTATCCTCAATTAGACGTCTCCTTTGCAACATCATACGTTGTACATTCAAATAAAAAGTGTTTTTTTTAACAGTATCCAGGGAATAAGCCCCAAAAATTGCTCACATCTACCGCGGATGTTTCCCAACCAAAAATAAATAAGTATTAAGAAAAAAAACATTTAACCCAATCGAAGACGTGGAACATAAAGTCCCAATCCCGGGAAACCCGGGCATATCAAACTGAACTTCTGGGCTTATAATTTTAAGAAATTAGCAGAATTATAATTTGACCAGTCTTCTTGCACTGATTCGTTCATTGCAATTTAAAAAATACTTTTATTCAGAAAATTTAACCTAACCGAGATATCAACTGCCTCTAATCGCACTGCCTTCTTTGCAACCAAATCAGCCCAATCAGTACCAGCAACCCCTGAATGACCTGGAAGCGACAATCTCTGAGTCTGAAGAACCTGGCGAATGGAGAGACATATATAAACGCGCTGGATAGCACAAATGATTTATTATCCTGATCAAAGCTAGAAATAGATGTAATGGCACTCATACAGTCACTGAAATGACAACATCCATAGGTTTAACATCATCAAACCCCACTCTAGAGCCTACGATAGCGATAAGTCTTGCCAGAGAATATGGAAATACAGGACGTCAGCCTGGAAACCTTTAAAACATTGAAAAACTGGAACAAATAACCACAACCAACCCTATGACTCAAAGGGTCCAAAGAACCATCAGTATAAATATGCAGGGCAGAGCCCCAATAACCATTAATTCCTTAACC